>WAAD01032510.1:184697-215644 GCA_013389945.1 Fregata magnificens | reverse complement strand
CAAAAAGGAGAGCTCTCCCTCATCCCATTCCAGTCTTGGCCAACTGGTTAGTACTGGTTCCAGCACCATCAGACCATTTGCTGACATGCTGTAACTCCTTAAGGTATCAAAAGCTACTCACTTTCTTGCTGGGCTAGATTTCTGCCATTACAGTGAGTTGACTTAGCTTAGGAGGGCTACAGTGACTGCCAGAAGCAGCACACATTATGCAGGAGAAATGTGTGGCCAGGAGAGAAGAAGGGAAGGTGAGAAAGGGAACCTTACCCTTTCGGTATTGGCAAACTATTATTTCAGCTCTTGTGAAACCTCACTCCAGGGAGGACATTCTCCTTATCTTTCCCATGCAGTCAACCGAGAGACAGACAGCATCCCCTAGGAACAATTCAGACCAATAGCCATTATTCTCTCTGAGTCGCTGTTTGGAGGAGTTGTTTCCCCATAAATCATGAGGGAGCCTGGAGAGCAGACTTTGTTGCTAGGCAAACTCTGCATTTGTGAAATGTTTTGCAGTCAAACCAGGTGGTCTGCAGTACTTGCCAGATGATTTGCAGTGTTACTTTGCAATTATTCCGTACAATTTTATATTAAATTTAACAGGTGATTATGATCCACTAGGAGCACTAAGAGAACAATAGTGGATAGTACTTCAAGATGCTGAATGTGTATTACTAACCTAACAGAAGACCATCCACTTTTTCCTGCTGGGCTAGGTTTCTGGTAGCTTAATAAGTTGAACTGGCTCAGTGATCCAAGGATATCCAAGGACAACTAGAGCTGGCAGGAGCAAGCTGAATGGATAAGGCAGATAAGGGGAGCAGAACTGGAGGTGGTCTGTTAGCAATAGGCTCTTAGGTCGGCTCACCCTATCCCATGGGAAGTTATGGGATATAAAAATTGATCTAACTTAAACAAGAACAAGGTCTAACACTCATTTAACAAGTGGCCAAACCAGCACAAAGTAACCTGGAACAGCTGCAAGTTCTCAAACTTTCGCAGTGTTACACGACAAGAAAGTGGCAGGCCTGAGAACACAACCTAAGAGTCCCTCTCATGGGCCTCCCTCTTGCCTTAGACTTGCCTCCCTTTTCAACCAGCCTGTGGTTTCTCTACTGACTGCCAGCAAGCCTTCCAGCTGTGCTAACTCCAGCGGTGATGCTGACATCCGTTCGCTAAGAACTGGACTGAGACCAACAGCTCCTTTTGTATCTCCCTACAGTCATTACTTCTTCTTTACTATTGACTTGGATGAGATTCAAATCAGTTGCCTAAGGGTGAAAGGTTCCTCCTCCCATCATGAATTCCACGCTCCCTCTTTCCCCTAGCTTCCAGCTGTCATCTCCTACCCCTTCTTCCTCCCAGTGGCTCTCTCTGAGCTTCTTGACCATTTTCAGCTATCCCGCAGTTCCAGCTCCTCGTGCCTATCCAGCCTTCTGATCTCCAAAAGCTGCTAGTCCTTGTTTCTTTGTCCTTCCTGCTTAAGTCTGCTTCTCTTTGTTCTCAAGCTAGCCTGCTCTTGTATTGCTTTTCCTCCAGTTTCAGCATCACTGGCACCAGCCTCAGTTTCTATGACAATCCAATCTAGCCTTCTGTCTCTTGGTCCCAGGTTCTCCTCTGTCCCTGTTTCACCAGACTTAGTGTAGCCATTTGTTCTGCTTCCTCACTTGTTAGTCCAAGTGCTACCCACCCAGGTTCCCTCTAAGCTTCTGGCTTTTAACTAAAAAATTCAGCTACCCAGCCAACAGCAGCTGAAAAGACCAAAATTAGAAGTCGCTGAATGTTCCAGAGAAATGGAAAAGACAGGTCAAGGAGGCTGGACTGCAGTGAGTAAAAACAACAGGGTGTATCTGAGGGGAAAATGTACTATGGATCCACCTTGCTTGCTGAGATATATGGCCAGTTAGCCTCAGTGCAAACTCAGTTGTTTTTTTGCTGGGACCTGAGCCGGTGCAGCTGTGCAGCACAGGGCTCCACTGTGATGTAGACACAGCCTTAGGCTGACACAAGGTGGCCTCTATCACTCACACTCAGAACAAATTAACATATGACAGCAAGCAGTTACCTCTTCTCCCTGAACACAAGTGAAACCATACTGCTCTCCTATTATGAGTCACCACTTGTGTGTGTGAGTGCACATGGGTGCCCATATAGTGATCCTTTTCTTTCAATAGGCTTGAGTTGCACCTTCCTACTTCTGGTTCTGTGCCTCTACAAACATGGCAGAAAAGCCAGACCATCTCTACCCTTTGCCTATGGTGAAGGTGGCCTGCAAAGACTTGGCAGCGTAACATTCCAGCACTTTGAGCACAAACATTGGATTCTGGTTTTGGTTTATGATCACTGCTACCTAGTGTCTAAATGGGGGTCAATGATCTTATTGTCAGGAAAACTGTCTGGCTTCACCCCTTCCCACTCAATTCACATGTATGTAAACACAATATTTTAGCCAAATGAACACAATATTCTAGACTATAATTGAGCCGTTCCAGTTGTAATTAAATATATATATGTTTCAGAAATGTAAACTCATCACATAAATAAGGTTCCACTTACAACTAAATGATTTAGATGTGTGGATTTGCCAAGTAACTTCATTACCATACATAACTCATCACCAATACATATTGTACTACTTATTCAAAAGACAAAATGTGAGGATTATACCCTAATATCTTGACATGTGGGTGTGATTTAAACAAGTGCATAGTTGAGTTTAGAAATCACATTCAAGCCAGGCATACACTTCTTTTTCTGGACTGAGGACCATATGGCAAACAGCTGGACTCTAACATATATCAATATCCAATACCTTGAGGCTCTTACATAGCCACAAGAACTGGTTGGTTAGGATCAATGTATTGCTATTGCATGTCACAGCTGTTTCTCAAGCCCTCACCTCTTTCTAGTTTGTCCTCTACCCTGTTCTTGGAGATGTCAGAGGTTAAGTATTTAACAATATTTCTAGTAAAGCTGAAAATTACCTAAGTGAGAAGGTTTTCAGGACTGGGTGGGGAAATTCTCAAGCAAACTCACTCACCCCTTCAAACGTTTTGTTTTGAAACCATGATTTTAGCCTGGAATAACTCCACTAAAATAACACTAATTCCACATTTAATTAGGCAAAAATAATTCCCTTTTCGAACACACAGTATAAAGTTCCTTAAGCTTACTCCCTTAAAAGAAACTTGAAGTATCAGGCACACTACAGATGCTACATGGGACAAGATTATCTTGGTAATTTCAGAATGCAAGAGGAAGGTTATTTCCTGGAGCACTTGTTCCCTCACCTTGCCTGTTTTCTGGAGACAGGCTCTTTCTAGCAGAACTGGATCAGAACAGACTCCAGTCCCTCTTGGATAGAAACTTCCCCCAGGTTTGTACATGAGTTATGTGGTCTTTGTGGCATATGAAGCATGAAAGGACATCCAGCTCCCCCAGACTACACAAATATCAGCTACACACTTGGAAGGTTGGATTTGTTAAGAAAATAGTCATCAACATCATCAGATCAACTCTTTAGGACAAATACACTTAGGACAAAATGCTGGCCAAACACTATGTTAAAAATTTTGCTTTCAAGCAATCTCAAAGGAAAAGCTTTTAAAAAAAAGAGGTCAATTTACACATTCCTTCATTTACGTTAGGAACCTTTGTACTGTTAAAAAAAAGAAGAGTTTTCTGTTAGTAACACCAATATTTTCTCCAATTTTCTAGTATGGCAGGTGTTTGTATTTTTTTTTTTTTTTAATTTAAATGCCCATTGCAGAATATAAATACGTATCAAAAGTCAACCTTAGTCTGAGATAAAAGCAACACAGATAATAAAACAAATGCATTTTAGCAAGATTAATAAGTCCTAACCTCAAATACGCTTAAATCATGACTATTCACATATTTAAATCTACACAAGTTACATCTGTTTAAGCCGCAAGAATTATTACATACTATAAAGCATAGTCCTTGAAAGAGGCCATAACCTTTTGCTTGGCAAAATTTCATGAATCAAAAAATCCTTTTAAAAAAATCCATATATAATTTTGAGGGATGAAAGGAAGCAAATATTAATAAGACCATCTATTTTATGCCAGATAGAAGCATCATGAATCATTCTTATAATTCCAATATCTTTCACTGGGCAGTTCCTGACTGCATAACTGATAATAGTTTTTCCAAAATGCAGTCAGGCCATAGAAAAGTTCATCTGAGACAAACAGAATAATTTCTAAACACTGCATTTCTTCAGGACATATGCTAATTTTATAATAAAAACAAGGACTTTTGGCTCAGTTTGCATTCACTATAGCCAGTAAAACTTCTTCCTGCCTCAGTGAGAGCACAATAGGACCCTTTCTACAGCTAAGATGACAAATTATCATTCTTTTAAGCAGCATTCAAAATAGTAATTGAGGTCCTGCTAAACTTGACAGATACCATAAGCAGCTCAAAGAAAACAGTAGCAGCTGTATTAACATATTAACCACTGTTTTACAAGTGTAAATGGAAGCCTTAATTTCCTCCTTGCATACACTACATATATGGCATAATGAAAAACTTTTTGCTAAATTTGTACTCGTGTTCACGACTGTAAGTTAATTCAAATTAGTAATGTTAGCATTATATGTTTGTCCAACAAATTACTTGGTTTGGCACTTCAGCATGAGCAAAATGGACTTATAAAAATGTGACGTATCTGATCACAGCTGAACCTGCCACATCTCATGCTAAAAACTGCAGTGTCTGAAGGTGGAACAATGTAAAGCAGCTAAGGCAGCAATAAAAACTGCCATGAGCATATAGGACTTCCCCTCAGAAATATTAAATATACAGTGTACATCTTTGAAGACAAATATCAAGTGAAGAATAAAAAGCCCTCCTCTGGAAATGTTAATGGATATAGCGGCTGATCCTTTGAGAAAATGGCTTCGCCACTGCTTTCAGTGGGATTACTCATACAACAGGTTTTCAGTCCAGAAGCTCAAGTACTATGATTTCTGGCTGATTAAGTGGACAGTTTCAGATTTTTCTTACATCAAAGATTATGTGAAAATGTAGGTACTTACACAGTAAAATGATAGATAAAACACTTCCATCCACTGGGCCTCTCCAGGAAGTTGTAGACATCTCCCTGCGTACTAGTTTTAGTTAAATAATGGCTATGGAAACACTTTGTTGTACAGGCCCTGCGGACTTCACTTTCTGTCAAGGCTGCAGCCTTTGTGCCTTCCTCAGGGTTACGGGGAATCCCGGATTCATTATTCACCAGTGTTTCTGGATCCAGTGCCACAGAAGAATACTGCATATTGCTTAGATTCGCCCTGACTTCCAGCAACGCTGCAGACTTCCTATTTCCATTCAGACTGCTAAGCTGGGAAGCGGAGCCTCGAACCTGTCCGCAGCAGTTATACACTGGGTGCCCAACAGTTTCTCTGCTATCACAGGACATTCTGCAACAACGCACAGGTATTACTAACCCTGATCAATATTTAAAATCATAAAGAAGGTATTGTATGTCCTCCCTGCCCCGGGTGTTCTCCAGCAGCTGATAAGCTGACTTTCTGCTGTTATCACGGAGCTTCTCTGTGACACAAGTGTGAGCTGTCAGCCTGTCACTTGCTGTCACTCACAGCCTCTGAAATTAAATCAGAAAAATGTATTAGACAATGACACATGTTAGACACCAGAATTAACAGGAGATGGGGAAAGTAAAGAGGTTAAGATTTCTGGAGGAAAAAATAAAATTATGACTCAAAGTTCCCTTTGTTAAGAAGGAAGCCTAAAACTATTTAAATAGTGCAACACTAGTACAGCAGCAGAGTTGTCTTGAGAGCTGATCCTATGATATTATTTTAAGCTGAGCAGTTCTTGAAGTGTCCTGATTAGAGGTGGAACTTTGAAAATTCCCTGGAATTTATAAAATTGCTGTTGCCTGATTGAGGTTTTGAACTTCAACACCTACACC
Organism: Fregata magnificens; assembly: GCA_013389945.1. Classification (NCBI taxonomy): domain Eukaryota; kingdom Metazoa; phylum Chordata; class Aves; order Suliformes; family Fregatidae; genus Fregata; species Fregata magnificens. The sequence goes on along the minus strand of WAAD01032510.1, from coordinate 209,688 downwards.
TCAGGAAATCTTACCTAGAGTGTCAATGCTACCCAAAGATTTTAAGACTTTAATAAATTATTCCAGCCACCTCATGGGATCTGACCTTGCAGTCCACAGTACTCAGGAACAATTTTTCTCAAGTATAAAAAGGAGGATGCCATTAACGATAACTGTCACTGGGAGGTTAATATTGTTACAAGGGAGAAGATCAAAGACTTCTGTCCTGATTCTTGATTTTCTTCAAGCGATTTAATGTTTGCTGCTAACTTTGCTACTCTCAAGCAAGTACCTAGAGAAAATAGAATAGAAAATAAGGCTCTAAAAGGTCAATATATATTTCATGGGGCAGACTTAAATTGCTGCTAATACACAGATACTTAGCAGCAATATTAATCATTTTGTAAGACTGAGAGCAGCTGTCTTTCTGAAGTGTCATTTTTTGTACTGCCTCATTTCTTATGCACTACCATGAAAAGCTTCCTTATTTAAAATGCTTAGCTAAAATGAAAATAGGAGAATATTATGAAAATATGAGCATATTAAAAAATATGAGACTACTAAAAGTATCATGAGAGGTGACTTTAACTTCAAAGCACTGCTGATGTTAGTCAAAATTATGTCTCTAATATCATTCTGTAATGCACTGTTATCCGCAGTGTAAATCCCACATGCCTAGGAGTTGCAGCTGACTGCTCCTCTGTCAGAAGAGACTCACACCCACATTTTGAGCTACTTTAGCCTCAGCAGAACAGTTTAGAGAGAGAATTTCAGCCTTTACCCCCTCTTTCTAAATAAAGCTTATTTTTGGTGTTGCTTAAAGATCTTTATGTGTAGCAGATGAACTACCTTTGTAGTACATCTGAACAGAGCCCTCTAAGTTACTTCACAAAATATTTACATGGAGTACTGGACTTGTTCCAATGTGCTCATTCCTTAACACTGGTCATGGTAAGGAGGACTGATGCATTTCTACATTAGTCCTATAGCAGACAGAGAAATACTTCCTTTTCCTCACCAGGTCTCTTAACACTGTAGGGACCAAACAATAAAGTTAAAACACAAAGCCCTTCATCCAAGTCAATCTACAACAAGAACATAAGAAACACCTATCAGAAGTACACTCCCCCCACATCATTCATTTTAGGGTGCTGAGGCTACCTAGACAAGTGCTTGTAGCACAGGTTGGCTACCCAGCAGTTGCAAACAAAGCTACCTGAAACACATTTGCTAGTCTGCTTAATCAAAACAGGGGATCCCACGCAGTCAGCCATAAAGCACAGAAAAACCTGAAACCAGCTGGCAAACGGTACCTGCTTCCTCTTGTCCTTCTACTTCTCCTTGCTGTTCCCTCAGCTCCATACAGCAGACTCCCTGGGTAGGTGCAGGGAAAGGAGCTGCTGCTTGACTCTGCCCCCAGTTTATCAAGTCCCACCCTGAGCAAGGCAGGGTCCCTCCCTTTTATCTACCTTATATGGCTGCCCTTGCAAAAGGCAGAGAAAGAACTGGGGAACAGTTTGAGGATTTCAGAGAAGAGTTACTTGTGCTTCTTCCTGTTGTCAAAACCAGCAATCAGAAGCAACAGCTTAATTTTGCTGAGGATCATCCTCCTTTCGCTCCAGTCCTTTTCTTATCTGCATACACTTAATCACAATGGGTTAAGTGGTGTTTCCTTACTTCACATCTTCTAAAAATTTGAATTAGGTGTTGCTTGTAGCTAGCTGGAGGTTCTGCAGCAGGCTTTCGTACTGAGTAAGTCTAAACAGGCAGCTTCGGTTGTTTGTTTTTTTCCATTGAAGTTTTGGCAAAACCAAAAGCAGCACTTCATTTTGTTACATTAAGTAATGGAAAATCAGAGTTCTCTATTGTTGTTGCCTTTCTGAACTACTGCTTTGTTTTGTTTTTTTTTTTACTAATTTGGAGAGGAAGAGAATCCCAAACATAATCATTCCAGCATCAAATTCCTCATTTTATTGTTGAACTTTCTAATCAGGAAGGAGAAAGTGAATACTACTATTTCTCTCTTTTTTCCCCTTTTGTAACAGAAAATAGACTATTGTCTGAAACACCAGCATTCTGAACATGAGTTGTTTCCCACTTTTCAACAGTCATGCGGCCGAGAATGAAACAGAAGTAACCATTTCATTTTTCATTCTGGCAGTGGGGGAATGTTGCCATTTTACATGGTCTTCAACTTTTATCATCACTGTTCATGGGACTGAGATCTCTCATCCCTTGGAAAGATTATCCCAGAAAGTTACTTTCTTAGTTTCCTAGTTTTATTTCCATACCACTGAAAAAAATCGTTCTTCATTCCTTTATTTTTCTGATAGTCTGATCAGTCTTACATTTTTAATTCTCTAAAAATCAGCCCCTCCAGAACATTGTCCTTGGATGCTGTGTGATGACTCTCTGTTTACACTGTAAACAGAATTGAATACAGTATTCCAGATAGTGCTGTAGGTGAACCATTGAGAAGGAATAATACCTGGTTGGAGCCATAGAACTCCTTCTCCAGGATTCTGCTCATGCTTCTTCCTTGAAATGCCTTCTGCATCAATTAATACCTTCTCTGCTGTATCAACTTTTCCAGACAGTAATTTCCTAAATGCAAAAATTGTCTGTTCTCACCTCTGACCTCTCTTGAATAAAATTGTCCAAGCTCTACATAACTAGCCAAAGTATGTAGGAAAAAAAGCATTTCCAAAAAAATTTAACAATAATTATCTTGGATATTTTAAGGTTTAAAATCAGTTTACTTTGAGGGAAAAGTAGTACCCAGCTTTACTGCAAACATAGAAACGCAACCTAACAGCAGCAGGTCTGAAACCACTGCAGAAACAGAACCCACAGCATCTGACTCCTATTTCTTGATCAAGGACAAGATAATGATTTAGTGTTAAGATTTTATTAGACTGAACTGTGGAAGACATGAACTCATTCCTTCACACCCCACCCAAATGTAGTATATCACATCTTCGGGTCTAACCCTCAAAAGGCAATTAGTCACCTAACTAATTTCTGACTTATGTGAAATTGAAATGCATGATTTCAGGAACGTCTAACTGCTGACGTTTTCACTGGTAAAATTATATATGTATATAACACCCTGCAACTGCATATATACAAAAGTGTGGCTTTTATGACTGGGCTCACTTCTCATCTCATGTTTAATCTTGATGTGCCTCATGCAGCCCACATGCTCAGAGCATATCTACCCCACACTGACAGCACTGTATTTAGTACTAGGCACAGCAAGCATGATGATTTATAACCAAAAGGCCAGGATGGGGAGGCACAGGGAAATGTCTGTTTTTCAGATGCAGATTTGAACCCTTTCTGACAAGGAGACACTTCTCAGGAGACTACCCTGAAAACAGGACCAAACCCATTTTCCATTGATAGCACCATCACTGTCTCCTCCAGGGGTTGTATTTTAGAAGAAAAGCATTAATCAGTCATGCAAGAAACATAAAGGAATAATATGGAACCCACATGCTAGAAAAGATTTTGGATGGTAAATAATAGATGAGACTTCAGAAACATTCGCGCGCTCCTGTTCATTTTGAATTCCATTCTCGGGACCTAAGCTTTCTGCACGCACTTCTCTTAAAATCTGCTTTGGGTTTGTGAATTCCACTTCCAGAAGCAGGTGCCTAAAAGTTAGACCCTGCTGAGTGCCATGTACCATTCTGGCTTAGCTACAGGATCCTTTTTTAGCAATAATCACGCCGGGGCACAAATTCACCATGAACTGGTTGTGCTCAGGCTGCCTGTAAGGGACAAAATGCCAATCCCTGCTTTCTGCTTGAGCTTCCCAGCCTGGTGAGCCAACGGTCTTAAAGGGACTGTAAACCAAAGCTTACTGTGGGTAATTAGGGATCTTGGAATGGGGTATAGGCTTGAGCCCCAAGTTCACACTAACAGTAGTCTCAGCACTTTTTATTTTTTAGCTGCAGACTGAAGACATGGTAATACCTTTCTTGCAAATACATTACAGTTCAGTTGTCTGAAGAGCATTTTGCAATCCATGTAACGTGCACCATGAATACCATTATTCTTTGCAAGGACATGCTGAAGATAAATTAAGATTATCAAGACTTGTGTACTGTGATACTGGATAGCAGATTGTGACACTGGGCTTCCACTCACTCCCAAAAGCTTGACATGTAGAATATATTGTAGCATTTTATTACATGCGGAATGAGCTGAAGCGCTAATTGCCTTTTATGCATGTAGGCACTGATCTATTATTTTAGCATTAATATAGATAGTCTACAAGGCTGTCTGCTTGACCCAGAGTAGCACCTAACAATTCTGTAAATCTCTCAATTCCAAGATGGAACTGCTGTAGGAAATTAAGATCGATTCCTTCAGTTATGCAGATTTTTTCTCTCTGTTCAAACTGAAAATAAAATGTGTTACTGGACAGAAAATGCAATTTCTTCACAAAATGCCTGAAATTAGTAACAGCTGTGATGTGAAGAAAATGTCAGTCTCCTGTAAACTAAGCTAGATTATATACTCTAAAACATGGTTGTTATGCTGACCCTAATTAAACAAATTCTATCCACCCGGTGGAAAAATTAATTAATTAATTTACATGATCATTATAGGAGGAACTAGTAGCAACTTCCAGATCAGTTTGTCTGTCCCCACCAAACCCATCCTTTTCATTTTTTGAAATGTCATCAAAAATGCAAGCATATGGACTGAAATTTTCTTTTGGAAGTCTCTGTCTAATTCTGGTTTTGACTGGTTAAAAAGCTGTTCAGCAACCTTTGACCATAAAGACAGGAAAAAATATGTAGCTCTTTTAAAATAAAAACCACTGGCAACAGACATATAGCAATCCCAAACTGAAACCAACTATATGATATTTCACCTTTTGCTTATTCTGTTTCATTCATCTTTTCTGTTACCCCAGCCATCCAAGCAAACTCTGCTGTTTTGCGCAATGAAAAGGGAAGAAGTGCTGGTTGCAGTGGCAGGTACAATAATGCTATTAAATGTTCCATGCTAAAGCACTGGGCAACGTGGCGAAGATGCAGCCCGAAGGAAAGGGTGAGAAGGATAGCAGTGTAAAGCATCCATTGACAAAAAGACTGCCTTCGTTTGAAGGATGCAGTTTTCAGTCTGGAAACAATAAAAGCGCTGTATACCCCCAGTGGTATTGCCCACAACCACAGTTCCTGTGGCTGTCCTTGGCCTATAGGAATGACAAGAGGGGGAAAGCGTAATGGCTTGTGCTTGAAACCACGCTTTGACTTATTCCCTTCCAGAGCACGTTCGATGGCGTGCACTGGATTCAGCACCCTGGAGAGTGCAAAGAGATCCCGCCCAGCGAGCCCCCACCTCCCCTCCCCAGCCCCTGCACACTCTGAAAATTACTTATAACCACCAGCAGTTAACTAAGAGGGAACCTTAATCGTGTTAAACTCCCACAGAAATGTACAAAGCATTTGACGTGCATAAGAGCTCCTAGATCACGCCCCCCACAAGGGAGCAAGGTGCACGTATAAGGTTTTCTTCAGTTAGTCCTGGTAAAAGAATGGAATTCCCATTTTGAAAATGGTTCTTCAGATTAGGTTGCTTGGGAAACTGGGCCAGCATCTGGACTAATGCTTGTGAGCTCCCGTCCTTATTTCTATTTACTCTCAAATCGGTGATTTACATCATTAAAGAGCTATGGGCTAGCATGTCCTTATACAAGGTGAGTGCATCTGTGGGATGTTGAATGTCACTATGGGAAGCATCTCTGATGCAAAGAAATGTGTGTGTCAACGAGGTATAAAGACAGCATGGGACAGCACAGGTAGCAGCACTGTGAGTAAAGGAGAACAGTGCTCCCAAACACTGACCCTGTAAAATGCTTAAATGTTTTGTGTGATTTGTTATTTCTAAATATGCCACCATTTATGAATACTAAAAACTGAAATGGAAATTCTGAAAACTTGTTCTTTGAATTGGTGCTATCTGATGCTCATTCAGGGCTATGTGTGAAATCATCACTTTGTTAGAGAGGTCGGGCAAAAGATGGACATAAGCCATTCAGATCAGATGGTGACAGATGCTGTGCCAATGCCATTGTGAGCTGTACGGGCTATGGAAGTGTACGTCATTCTCATCTGCAGAGAGCAGTGATCTGTTTGGTTAATAGTTGCATGGTAAAGACAATGTTGGGCCCAGCAAAATGAGATCTGATATTCAAGAGTTCGAGAGATCCATAGCAGAAAGAAAATAACTCTGGGATGTCATGGCTTCGGACATCATTGGGCACAGCAATAATCATGCACTGTGGTGAAACAAATGTGACAAAGTATGCAACCTTGCTAATTATACTGTCATTTTAGTAGGCTTTTGGAAAGAAGGGTATTGTTAAACGGAAATATTGAGAATAAGGAGAATTTTATATCATGAGAGTGCATTTTCTAACTTGGCATTATATGCTGATTAAGAAAATTTTGTTTATTGAAAGTCTGCATCATCCTGTTTGCCATTTTAGGCACTACTGTAAATCAAGCAATAATTATAATGCATTCCATGAGAGGTATTTTTTACAATGTCGAAGGCAAATTCTGCTGATCTCATGTTACTCTACCTGGACAATAGAGAACAGCTCAGTGTGCAGTTTAAGGTGTGCTTGGTCTTTAAGTTTAGTGCTCTTTACTAGGTCAGCAGAATTCTTAAACTAATTATAATCATAGTATACCTTCATAGAAACTCATAGTATTTTTAACACCTCAATAAATAAGAATAAAAACACTAAATAAATTGTATGAACTAAAATAAACTGCTACCACATAGGGCAAAGTATCTGTTGATACGCTTATGTTACATAAAAGGAAGGCAAAATTACTGCTTGAAATATTGTACCTATTGTAATTGATGAAGAGGCATCAGATAGCAGTCATGGAGAGCCTTCAAATAATAAGAGACAATATAAATTCTTGCACAGTGAACCTCAACTGTTACTTGATTCCTATCTTCAATTATATTAAGTGTCCTAGCATTGTTTTATTGGGTTTGTTTAAATCATTAGTGATGCATTGGAGCAGAAGGATACTTCTATTGGTGCTGAGGCTGTAACAGAATGCCATTTAAAAGTGGATGCTTATTACAACTATATTTGAAAAGATTGATCAAAATACAACTATTGCTTCAGGAGAGACTTTTTACATAGGAGCTGTGTGTTATAACTGAAGAAAGAGTTTGGAAAGATGACAACGATCCTTTAAGGATAAGTGCAGTTGTACATTTTTACATTTACATGTGTAAGTTTAAACAGTCAGTTAAGACACTTTGTTAGTTTCAGTTAAAGATTACCATAAAGCTTTTTTCTGTAGGCTGTAGGCTCTTTTATACAACCTTTAATTGATTATCAAGCTGATATTAAAGGGAAATAAACTAAACTTGAAATTATTAATGTAGCAGATCCGTATTACCTTCTCTTTCTGTACTAATCTGCAGTCTGAGGCAGTAATTCTTCTGAAATGATACACCTCATTCCCAAAATGGAGAATATCCTCAGCGAGAAATCTCTTGTTTCTTACTTCTATCTCCTGTAATCTTTTAAGACAACTGTCTATTACTCTCTCTGATAGTTCTAAATTCTTTGCTGCTTCTAGAGTATGTAATATGCAGTCCACATGTGCAACATGACCAGAAAGTCAGGCTTCAGTATTCATAATATATTCTGCATAGATTTAAAGAGCACAATCACTGAGAGACTGGCCAAATGCCTTCCCACTGTGTTCCAAGCAATCAAATCCACCCAGGTTGACTTAGGTTTAGTACGGGCAGAAGGGTATATAGCTACGTGGCAATTACCATGCCACTGCTCTGGGCACTCAGAATGTTAACCAGGGGTGGGATTAGATCATAGAAGCAAATTCCCTCTTTCGCCAATACATTTTTGCATATTGAAAGATCAATGTGAAATTGAATCTGACTGGGAAAATTAAAGAGGAATCATAATCTTTTAGCTACAATTGACAAAGATGACAGAGCCCTTGTAAATGCTGGCTTTTTCACTAAAAAGATGGGAAATCACAAAAATGGAAAGAGAAAGGAAAATAGTAGTAACATAATCTATGGTTTAACTATATATACAGTGAACACACATTTATCTAACATCTCCAATACCCTTCTGCTTCACTGAGTTTCTAAATAACATGTCTGTTCTTCTTCTCCATATACCATTTTTATGCAAAATCATAGTTTTGAATAAAAATGAAGTGGCTTCAGTTGTACTGTAACTGGAAATGCTTTTCAAAATGTGTCTGCACCTCAAAATAAAGGAAGACCACTTGTATGCTGAAGAAGTATATAAAGAATGTATCCTGAGGTAAATTTGTAAGGCCAGTCTATAGGTCTGTTGACTTAAAGTTAATATACTTGTAAGTGGATCGCTATAGCAGTAGTGTTATGAATACCTGTTTAATCTTAACTAGTTTCTCTGTGATAGAATTAAGCTATTGCTCATGAAAAAGCCATTCAGATGAAGTGTTTAATTGTAAAAATACAGATGACACTACTATTTATTATTTTTAGATTTCTGGAAAAGCTTGCTAGGATGAAAAATGACTGCAGACATGTATTAATTGAACAGTAACATCTGCCAAAAATACAGTTGTAAGTAACATCTATAATAAAGAGAAACAAAATATTTTATCCGTGTAGCAATTTTTAATAACTAGTGATGGTGCATAAAAAAATGAAAAATACTGTATTTGTATTGCATTCTTGGTTTTGTCTCATGGTCACTTGTAGGAAAACTGGATCTTTATTATCTGCATCTATTTCTCCTTTTTTTCTTTCACTCTTGAATTTTAAAAAGAACATTGTTTTCTCAAGTATTATGGGGTTCATAATGATGAGAAAAATGGACAGAGAAATAAATAAAATAACTAAATAAAATAAATAAATAAAATAACTAAAATATCTTGTCATGCAAACACCATATAATTCAAATCCAGGAAAGAATAAGAAATATGTTATTTTAAACAGTTTCCTTTGCACCTACTAATAATAGTCTTGGCAGGTTTTTCTCTGCTTTTCTTTTCTAAGAAGTCAGCTCTGACTGTGTGGACTGGATTTTTTTAGGTATACATCTCTTGGAGAAGCCAGACAAGACAGAATGGAGAAAGAGTCCTGATGGAAGATTTTGAGCAAACCTTGGTGGCTGCAGAGATGCTTCTCATTCTAGTGCATTTCGTAGCCTAGTCATATAATTTTCTATTACTGTAGCATCAGCAGTTTACAAACAAGTGATAACACATGGTGATGAATCCGCTGAATATGATGAATTCTTCAAAGACACCCTGGATCCGAGGCACTTCAGTCCAGTTTTGTTCACCTTTTGGAAAGCTGGGACTGAGTCAAAGAAATCTAAACAAAGAAATCTGTGATAAGACACAATTTGATGTGTTTAAAAGTAGCTGTAGAAGAGGGGCTGCCTCGACAGTAAGTATTCTGAAGGAGGCTGGGATTCTTGAGAGCTGTTTGTTCTAGCAACTAGAATGTCCCATGTATGTTTCTTTACAAAAACCCTTCTGAAGTAGGCAACTGGATGTTCACTTTCTTAAGTAAAATCTAACACAAGCAGCAGTGTGTCGAACATGGACCATTCTACTGAAAGCTGATGTTTAAACAATAATTGTGGCTAACTGGATTATTTTTAGGAAAAGCATTGAGAGGATTTTAAAATAATAACTTTTGATACTGCAACCCAACACTTGCAAGTGACCCATGCTGAAGTCATGAAACAGGAACTCCTAGCTAACACGTAACACCTGTAGCTGGATCTTGTTCTGTTACCAGCACCACATGCTTTCAACAACAAAAGACCTCTTCTTATGTTACCCTAATGTGGAAAATAAGATAAAATTCAGAGTGTCTTCTAAGTAAGAACATTCTAGTGAGAATATACATCAGGACTTCAGAAAGTCAGTAAGGCTGCCTAAGTCATCGCTGAGTATTTGTAAAATTCACTAAATATATGAAGCATTAAGATTTATCAAACTTTACATATTAACACCATTCTCCATTTCACGTTCATGTGCATAAACTGACTTGCAAGGCTTCTGTCATGAGGATATAGATAGGAGCACAGGTGTGCGTAAACAAAGTGCTTCTCTCAACTTTGACAACGACACATCGCTGTGAAGGCTGTGCCTGAAAAATATTCTGAAAATGAAGATGCAATAACATTTATTTTAATTGGAAAAGCAGTTATTATTTATAAGGGATATTTCTGAACATGATATTCAGTGCAATTTTATATATCCTGTGTATAGACCATGAAGAATATATACTCTCCGTCTCCCGAGGCGTGTCTGAGCATCTTACTACTAGTAACATTCAATTTTGTATCTCAGGATAGATTCAAACACTTCGGGCACTCAAGCCCAAATCCTCACTTGGATGCCTAGCTGTCTTTAATCTCTGGACGTTTTAGCTTCAGAATTAACTTCTTGAGAATGTAAAGATTTACAGAATTCAATTAATTAATCTTAGTTTGGAGCAATTATCAGACACTGCTATTAAGAATTTCAGCACATCTTGTTTTGTCCTTTTTTCCACCCGCTGTTAACAATGGGAGGGATATTCCATAATACAAAATTTGTAAAAGTAACAAAAATCTTATGGAAAGTCTGTAACTGAAAGGTATCTATTGTAATTAGAATTAGCAATTAAGCACTATCCATCATTCGTAAGAGTGCATTCTGACCAACAATTGTGTTAAAGTGGGTTAAGTCATTGTGAGATGCTATATTAATAATGAAAAGGTAAACTACATTATGAGTATGTTGTAATTTGAGACAAATAGATTGAAGCCAGGAACTATGACTATGGCCAGGGATACAAGTAGCTTGCTACAAAAAAACCCTAACAGCTCTGCACCCAATAGGTTCTGAGAAGCAGTAAGAAGCTGAAATTTAAGAAAAGCGGCACTATCTCGTCCAGATTTACACACGACAGCATGATCATTTTCTTTCCATATGACAGGAACCCATTTGCTTTTTGCTGAAGAAATCCACGGAGCTTTGCTTACAGGAGTTGCTGAAAGAGCCTGTCCCTGTTTTGGGGCTACGAAGAGCACGGCGGGGGCCGAGAAGTTATATTTTTACTTGTGAGAGGAATAAACTGACTTCGGGAAAAAGCCACCGGCAGAAATACCCATCCCACCCGTCCGGCCCCCGGCCCCGGCCCGGAGGCCGGCTGCGCTCCCAAGGCCCGCGTAGGAGTTACAGATGCTAAGATGGCAGAAGCACGACGCCGCAGCAAGGCACTTTCTGAGCACGATCCTACGCCACTCTCCACACCTCCCTCGCCCTCCGGCCCCCTCCCAGGGGCAGTTAAGATCACTGCCGGGGTTTTGTCTCGCCCCGGGCGCCTCAGTCGGCTCCCCACCTCCCCTGGCCGGCCGCGGCGCTCCCCGCTCCCCTCCCGCTTGTGGGCGGGGAACGGCGACTATTCGCCTTTCCAACTGGCTTGGCCCGAGCCGGCTTCCGTCCTGCCGGGAGGTTGGTTGCGCTAGGTCTGGAAGATGGCGCCCGTCAGTGGGGCGGTGCTGGCCGGTGCGGGTTACTGGGCCGTGCTCTCCCGCTGCTGCGGGAGGGTCGTGGTGGCGCCTCTTTTCGGGGCCTCGGCTTACTCCTCCGTGCCTGCGGTGAACAGCAGGGAAGGCCAGCAGAGGGAAGGTGAGAGCGGCCCGGCTGGCCGTGCGGTGGTGGCGGGGGCAGGCGTGCGGCCGTCCGGGGGCGGGGGGCACGGGCTGCGCCTGGCTCCGGGCGGGGGTGGCCTGGGAGCGGGCGGGCAGCCCAGGCCCCTGTCCCTTCTCCCTCCCCGGCTTCAGGCGGCTCTGAAAAAAGGTGTTTTGTTTTGCAACTGTGTGCTGGAGAGCTTTTGGTAAAAGTAATTTTTAAAAAAATCTTTACGGTGTAGGATACAGATTTTAGCGGTGTAAATACTGTGAATAGTCTGAAGAAAGAAGTGAGTGAATTGGTGTTTGCTAGACAGATTTTCAGCTCAGGATTACAGTGGTACAGTGGACTTGCAGTGTATTGCCTGGTTTTAGGTATTCCAAATGAGAATTTCGTCGTTTCCTAAGGAATGTGTACTCACGTCAAACATTTTACAGCGTGCCTGGCCTCAAGCGAAGCTGTTCTGGCTGTTCTGAGTGCCAATGGAAACTGTTGGTGAGGATTGTACCAGTGTTTTTCCGAAGGATGGGTAGGCATTTGTCATCTACAGATTCAGGAGCAGGCTAGGTTGGTGAAAGGGCCTTTAAGTAATGTCCGATCTTGTCACCCATGGCAGGAGTAAAAGGTGTCCTGACCTGAAATTGCAGATGTTTGTAAGAGAAATAATAAGATTGGTATGAATGAAATGTGTCTGTTTGTGAAAGCACCACAAAAATGGCAGATCAAGGGATAAAAGAATGCTGTGTATTAGCTGTTGCAGAGCCCCATATGTATTCTTCAGTTTAAATTTTTATATAGCAAGAAGAGGAAGAACAGAATTGGATCCATAAAATACTTGGATAAGGAAAACAAAAGAACTGTGAAATTCAGAAGTTTTTCCAAGGCTCATGTGGGGTAGACATTATAAGACAAATGTATGAGGTAAATAAAACCCAGACATCCACTCCTAAATCCCATTCAGTGTTTTTCGTAAATATATGCTGTATCGTAATGTGGCAGCAATTAAAAAGCAAACGAAAAAACCCTAAGCTCAAACAGAACACTTGAAAATAAGTGTCATCAGATTCACCTTCAGTTGTCTGACTATTATAAAGGCCACATTGTTTTGGTGTTGTTTTTTGGAGGGGGGGCGGGCTGAAAGTGATTAAATTAGAGCTTGAGGAGGGGAAGGAAATGCAGACAAGAAAATGAAGATCTCTTTTTAGATTGAAAATCTAGTGGTATTTGGTATCTTCACACATCCCTATGAGTCCCTCACCACAGCTCCAACTGAAGTCAGTTGGCTAAAAAGTTGAGCCAAATGGTGGCTCAGGCCTGCTAAAAGGGAGTAAACTCTTTCACTTTCTGTTGCATCTTCTGAGGGACTGCTCAATAAGCCACATCAACATGGTAAAATGGCAGAAAACAAACCCATCAGTTTGTTCCTCATCCGCAGCTCAAGAAGAAAAACAGTTCGATGTGCTAACTGTTTATACAGAGGTTAGATGAGCTTCAGAGTGGCACAGAATAGGGTGTGAAGATGTGCTGTCAGAAGGAAGGGGTGAAGCCATGGGATTCTCCTTTTGGTAATAGTGAATTGTTAGGTTTAACTGTCTTCTACTGCTGGTGGAGTGTGATTTGTGACTTAACGGCTGTGTGGGAAAGAGAAAAGGAAGCATGGGTATGAAGGCAAAAGTGTACTTTCACTCATCTCATTTTTCTTTCCTCCTGCATCAAGCTGGAATAAATGATGCTAGCAAAATGCATTTAGGCATGTAACCACTAAATTATTGTTAACGTGTTTCTAGGATAGACTGAGATGAAATGGGTTCCAAGCTTTTTTTTATCTTAAGTTTCAAAAAATCAATGAGCAATCTGCAGTATCGGTATCAGATCTTCCCCTTCATCCACGTAAAGACTGGGACGTAGTATTAGTATATATTGTCTTTGTAAAAGAAAAAAAAGCATAGAGGATTATGCTGCATTTTTTTTCCCCACAAAACCATATAATAGTTTGTACTGATAAAGGTTTCTTTTTCTTTCAGCTTCAACAAGGAGAAGAGGCAGGACACCACAGTTCATAAGATCAGTAAGTACTGAAACTATTTGCAGTTAACTCGGAGGTGTTTGAGAAAGTTTTCTATGTCTTAACAGTTTGTACAGGAACCTCTTCTGCAGTCAAAACCTGGTGAAACAATCCACTGTGACTATTCCAGAACCAGCACCTGGCTTCCTTAATCTCCCAGCTGTTTTCGGTCTGTGTTCTTATAAAGGCAAAAACATTGACAGTAACAACCTAACAGTTAGCTTGTATTGACACCATGTACTACAGTTGCATTTAAAATAAAAAGAGACATTTTAATGTTGTTTTCAGTATGAGTTTACAGGACTCCCAGTGGTTGCTTTCTGGCATGATTAAAAAATCTGATATTTTGCGTAAGTGAAATTGTTCTTGCACAGTAGAATTAAAATTGATATCTGAACATTTAATCACTGAGAATTTTCTTATTTATTCCACACATAAATTTCAAAAGTAGTATGTTATGTGTTATGATTTTTAAAGGCAAATAGTAGAAGTGGACCTGGCATTTTGTTTAACTTCCAAGAGCAGATTTAATGATACACCAAAGCGGTCAGACCAGCTGACTGCATATATCCATTTGTCTTTTACACTTCTAAATTAAAAATTAAGGTTTTAGGAAAAGAAACAGTGACTTGAATTTTTTTTTTTTTTTTTTTTTTAAGAGCATTTGACTGAAACCTTGGTCAGTTACTGGAGGAGATAAGCTATTTCTGCAATATAGTAATACATCGTTTCTATACTGGAATTTCTGTAGCAAGTAATTTCAGAATTATTAATATCATATTTCTTTTAATATGAAATTGTTTAGACTTTCAGAATTCTAAAACTCATTTTCTTGCCCCTCAACAAATGCTTAGGCACTTTAGGAAATAGAGTTTGCAATTAAATACTGGTTTGGTTCTCCTTCCTCCCCCTGCAGATTTATCACAATGCAAGAAGATGGTAAGTTCTTCTTTCTAAGCATTTCTGAAATAAAGTGCAGTTGAAGACTGGGGAAGGCCTGCTACCCAAGCTTTCAGAGGCTATCTTTTAAAAATTCCTTTACAAATTAGCACTAACTTTTGATGTAAAGGTGTCTTGAAATTTCTAGCTGTGGGAATGTATTCCTGAAATAACTTGTTGTGTGTGTTTTTGCTGTTTTGTCTCACAAAATAGCATCATCTCCCATCAAACCTTTATAATTTTCAATTTATTAGCATGCACCTCCCAGAACTGAGAGGATGACTGTTGATCAGGACTGGAGCAGTGTTTATCCAACAGCAGCTGCGTTTAAACCTGCCTCTGTGCCTCTCCCAATTCGAATGGGTTACCCAGTGAAGAGAGGAGTACCTCCACCAAAAGAAGGCAACTTAGAACTTATAAAGGTAAGACACATTCCATTAGTGTGTGGTAACTTTTAAAATTATTGTTCACTAAGACTGCACTGCTTTGATTGGAATATTTGTATTGGATACTGTTTCCTATTATTAAATAGGATAATATTCTATTTAATTTCTAAATTAAATGGTAACAAACACAAATGTAAGTAACAAATTAACCAAATCGGGACACTTTTTTAGGATTATCATGCCTGTGACTTTTGTAATCGGGCTTCACTTAAGTCTTTTGCTAAATCGGACTTGAGAAGAGTCTTCTTATCTGCATATTTTATTAAAGTATTGTACTACCTTAACAAATGTTAAAAGTGTAATCAGATTTCAGTAATGCCCCTTTTTTTATCAACAGACAAAAAGCTATTATTTTGGTAACTCTTAAAACATCTGTTTCAGATTCCCAATTTTTTGCATCTTACTCCTCCTGCAATTAAGAAACACTGTGCTGCTCTTAAAGGTGAGGCTTTTTTGGTTTTGATGGGTTTTTCTTTTTTCTGTTTTTAAAAACCATCTCTCTTGGAGTTTTAAGGCAATGCAAAATGTACCTGTGTGTGATAAAGTAGACAGCGAGACATGGTCCACCTCTGAAGCTGGTTATTTGTCAGGCTTTGGCTAGTATTGTATGCTTTCTTGTTGCTGCATTGAGTCATACAGGTGTTAGGCAGATATGTCTTAGGAGGTTTTCAGCACACCAGTAAGACTTTAATTTTACCTTTCCATTAGGCCCTGCTTGTACTGGAGAATTTATAGTTTAGTGTCTTAAGGAAGTGATGAATGTGACTCAGTTCTCAGAATATTATCTGTGATTAAACCAGGGTTTAATCAGTAACCATTCTGGCGTGCATTTTAAAAAAATGCTATTAATAAATGAAATCCTCTGTGAGAGCAAAGTCTGCTGGGGAGATACAGGATCTAATGAAGACCAAGAGCATCTCTGCCAGCCAGCAAGCCTATAAGGAGACCCTAACGAGGAGGTTAGTCCAAAGAGAAGTGGAGGCATGAGGGGACAGGGAGGAGATGGAATCATAGAGTGATTGAGGTTGGAAAAGACCCTTAAGATCAAGTCCAACTGTTAACACTGCCAAGTCCACCACTAAACCAAGTCCTAAGCACCACATCTACACATCTTTTAAATACCTCCAGGGATGGTGACTCAATCATTTCCCTGGGCAGCCTGTTCCAATACTTGACAACCCTTTTGGTAAAGAAATTTTTTCTAATAACCAATCTAAACCTCCCCTCGTGCAACTTGAGGCCATTTCCTCCCGTCCTGTCACTTGTTACCTGGGAGAAGAGGCCAACACCCACCTGGCTACAGCCTCCTTTCACGTAGTTGTAGAGAGCGATAAGGTCTCCCCTCAGCCTGTATGATAAGAGATAAGAGGCCTGTCTTGAGTTGCCTGTATACAAATGAATGCAGCATAGGAAACAGGAGGAATTAGAAGTCTGAGTAGCTACAGAAATGCAGAGAGAAAGCTTACATGACTGAAGTGCAGGAAGGGATGATGCAGAGGAGGAGCTGACCTGTACCCAAAAGAACAGCTCAGATGCAGAGCTTTGCTGTGAGATGTGTAACAAGCTGGTTGAGAGTTTAAGAGTAGGGATCAGAGGAGAAGCCGAAAAGGTTGTGTTGGTGGGCATCTGCCACAGACTGCCTGGTTAAGAGGAGGAAGTGGATGAACAGCTGAAGAAAGCCTCACAACTGCAAGTTCTGGTTTTCATGGGGAACTGCAGCCATCTCAACATCTGCTGGAAGGGTAACAGGGTGGGATGGAAGCAATCTAGGAGATTTCTGGAGTGTGTTGCAGATAGTTTCTTGATGCAGATGCTGGACAAGCTGTATATGGGAAGGTGCTGTGTTGCACATGCTACTCGCAAGTATGGAAGAACTGGTTGGAGATGTCAAGGCTGCTGGCAGCCTTGGTTGTGAAAAGGTTGTGGAGTTTAAGATCTTGAGAGAAGTGAGGAATGCAAGTAGTGTATTAAAGGCAGTTTGTCAATGCAGATGATCAATGAGTTGACTAGGAGGCATGCTCTATTGGATTTGTTGTTCAGAAACAGGGAAGAATTGGTCAAGTATGTGAAGGTTAGGGGCATCCTTGGTAACAGTGGTCATGAAACTGTGGTGTTTAAAATCCTGAGAGAAGTGAGGAAGACAAACAGTGGAACTAGAGCCTGGACTTCAGGAGAGTGATTTTGCTTTATTCAGGAATCTGCTTGGCAGTTCTCATCGGGTACTCTCCTGGGGAGCAAAGCAGCACATGAGAGCTGGTGGATGTTTAAATTCAGCCTCCTTAAAAGCAAGAATGGTCTATTCCAGTGTGCAGAAAGTTGAGCAAGTATGGCAGGAGGACAGCATGGGTGTGCAGGGAACTCCTGAGTGACCTGAGATGCAAAAAGGATGTACACAGAAACTGGAAGCAGGTAAAGACTACCCAGGAGGAACTGGAGATTTTTGCCTGACCATCTTCAGGAAAGGCAAGAAAGAAGATGCAGGGAACTGCAGGTCAGTCAGCCTCACCACGTTCCCTGGAAGATTATGAAGCAAACCTTCCTGGAAGCCAGTTCCAAGCATGTGAAAACGTGCCTTATAACAACCTGGATAATGGCACAGAGCACAGCCTCAGCAGGTCTTCAGATAATAATGAATTGGGAGGGAACAAGTGATACACTGGAGAGCAGAGCTGCCATTCACAGGGATGTCAACATGCAGGAAAAAATCCGCTGCAAGGACCCTCATGAAGTTAAACAAAGGCAGTTGCAAAGTCCTGCATCTGGGATCGAATAACCTGTGCAGCAGTACCGTGGGAGATGGGAGGGGGCCAAACAGGTAGAAAGAAGCTTTGCAGAAAAGACCACGTGGAGCCTGGTGGATATTTGAAAGTTGAACACGAGTCAGCAGTGTGCCCATGTGGCAAGGAAGGCTAGCTGCATACTGGGTTGTATTAACCAGAGTGTAGCCACCACATTCAGGAAATTCTTTCCCCTCTGTTGAGTATTGCATCCTGTTCTGGGGTCCCCGGTACAAGAAAGACGTGGACCTGTAAGAGGAGGGCCACACAAATGACCAGAGGGCTGGAACACCTCTCCTGTGAAGAAAGGCTGAGAAAGTTGGGGTTGTTCAGCCTGGAGAAGAGAAGGCTCTTAGGGGACCTTATTGTCACCTTTTGATATATAAAGGGGGCTTATAAGAAAGACAGGAAGAGACTTTTTACCAGGGCCTATAGTGACAGGACAAGGGGCAACAGTTTTAAACTGGAAAAGGGTAGATATTTAGATTGAACATAAGGAAGACGTTTTTTATGATGAGGGTGGTGGGACACTGGAAGAGCTTGCCCTGAGAAGCTGTGGATGCCCCATCATTGGAAGTATTCAAGGCCAGCTTGGATGGGGCTTTGAGCAGCCTGATCTAGTGCAAGATGTCCCTGCCCATGGCAGGGTGGTTGGACTAGGTGATCTTTGAAGGTCCCTTCCAACCCAAACAATTCTGTGATTCTCTTTGGCAATTGTGAGGCTGCATCTGGAGTACCGTACCCTGTTTTGGGGAACCCAGTACAAAGAAAGACATTGAAATACTGGAGCAAGTCTAGCAGAGACCCTGCTGTTATCTAAATGAGTATGGTTTCTATAAATAGTACTTTTAAAAAGAGATATTGCAATAAATTTGAAAATAAAAAAATATATATTGCAATACATTTGAAAGGAAAAAAAAGCCCAACAGATATTACTTGGAGTGTTTTCTCTTTATTATACAGATTTCTGCACTGAATGGCCAAGTGCTTTGGACAGTGATGAGAAATGCGAACAGCATTTTCCTATTGAAATTGAAACAGTAGATTATGTTTCTGCAGGGACATCTATTCGTAATCCCAAAGCAAGAGTGGTGACTTTAAGAGTAAGTAATATTTTTAGTGAACACCCTTTGTTTCAAAAACCGAAATGCTTGGCTTTCCTTTAAAAATATGTGCAAGTATGATATGTTGTAAGGAAATGAGGGAAATGGTTTACTGAATGTCTGAATAAAAAGCAGTGGATTTCCTTAAATATATTGCAGCATATTAGAACTGAGGTTGTGAGGTTGTGGATATGTAGTTACAAATGCAGACTAAGCTCTGATATAAACAAAATAGTGTACTTTCTGAAGAATCTATGTATAGAAAAGGCTGTAAGTGCCTTTGTACTCGGTGTCTTACTTAGACTCTCTCATTGCTAATTTATAGACCCTAGAAGTGCGCAAGTATTGAAAGCTAGGTCATATGAATGTGGCACTATTAATAAAGCATTGAGTTGGCAGGCCTCCAGGCATCAGTGTGTATGCAGTAGGGGCAGCAGCCTTCTGATCATAGGGTCGTGGGATACTTCATGTTGAAAGGGAGCTCAGGAGTTTTCCAGTCTGACCTTCTGCTCAAAGTAAGGAAGGTATGAGATCCGACCAGGTTACTTGGACTTTATCCTGTTGGGTCTTGAATACCTTCAGGGCTGGAGATTGCACAACCTCTCTGGACAACCTGTTCCAGTGCTTGCCTGTCCTCATGGTAGTAAAGTTAGGATTGTGCTGTGGCTTTTGAACATGCCTTTTGAGATAGATTTGAGCCTATCTTAAGAGCAGCAGCAGCAGCAGTGGGGTCAGCGATAGTTGTGTTCTTACTCTGTCAGTATAAAAGTTAAAATACTGCATGATACCACATGCTCATAACACCTACACAACATTTAATCATGGCGATTTTGAATGGTAGTAGTTCATTTTGTCTGTAGGAGTCACCACTTTCCCTTTATGTTGTAAAACCTTTGGGCTGAAATTTAATTTGGTCTGTCCTTGACTTAAATATGCATTTCACACCACTGTTAGCAGTAACTTCACCTTGTAGTCATTGCATACTAGAGTTTAGCCTTTTGTCTCCTAATTGAGATCCATGGTCAAGAGCAAGTTTTCCCAAATTTGTATGCATTAGAAATAAAAGGAAATGGAGTGTATCTGTGAGAATAGAAGTCCCTGACTTCATGCTGGGATGTGAATGTGTGCAGGAGGAGGCACACATTGGACCCCCCTTGCTTCCATATTCAGTTGTCTCGGATGGAGTAATACTGACATTTGCAGGTCAGCGCTGGGCGTCGTGTCACAGGTAGGGGGAAGAGCTCAGCTGCTCAAACAGCCTTGAATCTCCTCCCAGTAAAAACAGCAGGTGGTGAGTGTGTGTAAATTTCTTGCTTTCTAAATCATGTAAAACATTACGAGATATAAATGTCTGCTGTTAGATGTGGCTGTTGAGACACAAGCTGTTGGCCTAGGGGTCAGCTATGCTGCAGTGGAGAGGATAATTCAAAATGATATACAAATAAGCATGTCTGTGTTATCCTATCTAAATCTGTCCATTAATGTTAACTGGTCTTTGTACTTGAGAGGCATTATGTGGATGTGTATCATGCATGTATATTAAAAAAAGGAGGGGTTGGAGGGGGAGACAAAAATGGAGCAATTATCCATATGCTTTTTCAGTTACTGGTGTTCTGATCCCAGACTTCATTAATAAATTCTTTCTCTGATTAATAATCTGACAACAAAATCTGGCTAGGGAGGGGGAGGAGAAGATTTAAAGGTGAAAGCAGATGGCACTGGGTCATATAGTGGTTGAGTTTGTAACTATGAGAGAGCATTTACTGTGTGCTGTGTTACAGACTACGATAAACTCTCTGGTGGATCTTCATTATAAGATTTCCTTTTTTAAATATTGTTTAAAAATTAAACCTTTTTATTCTTAATTTAAAAAATACGCCTTTTTTTCTACCAGGTGTCATACTGGACATGCTAATTTTTCGTCTCTTGTACCCTAATGCCAGTATTTCTTGTCATTAAATTTATCCTAGCCTATTCCCAAGCGAAATTGTCCGTGTTGTGCCAGGCAACATAGTACTACAGGATGTAAAACGAGACTTTTTTTTTTTTTTTTTAAATCAACTGCTGTTCTTTATGGAGCTCTAACTTTTCCAAAATTAAACATAAAATAGTCTGCAGCATTCCAGCTAACAATTATAAGCTGTCCAATTGCTATCCCCTTTTGAAGCAAATAGCCATATAAATATTTATCACTTTAAAGTGACTTTGGGTTAGTAAGAATACCATATTTTTTGTGATCCTGTAATATAGGAAACAGACCAGATAGCTTTTTAGTTTTTATAGGGGAAGCAAGTCATGTGGAATAGCTCTCTAACAGTAAATTTCAGATGATTGCACTGTATGAAGGCAGCATGATACAACTATGATAATGCCACCCTTTTAGGACCGTGCAAAAAGTACTACTCCATGAAATTGTTTTGCATTGTGGGCTAAATCAAGCTGATGCTGGGCATCTGGGCTGGAGTATCCCATTAAGTTTAGATAGTCATGGTCATAAAGTGCTTACATGCACTAGCAGTTGTATGCTTGCCAGAGAGTTGTGTCTGAAACCCTTTAGCGTTTGGAGCATTCTTTCTTTCTGTGAGTGTTCGAGAAAGGCAGTGTTAAGAAAATGTGTTTTACAAAAAGGTGTTTGTCATCAGTTTGGGTGAGCATTGCCAGGCAGCAGTAAGGGTAGGCTGTTCTGTAAGGGAAGGCAATCCAGGGGCAGTAAGGCAAGCAGGGGCGGCAACCTCCCCAAAAAGGGTGCAGCTACTACCTGAACAAGGTGAGCAGGACAGGTCTTGTAACAGTAACCTGATCCATCCAACAGCCCAGTAATTGCCTGACAAGTTCATAATGATAAGGCGAGCTTGAGGTCAAAGGGGGAAGACAAGTCAGTGGATCAGGATTAGGTCTGGTGACAGTAACTAGGATCAGTCAACAGTCTGGTGGTTGTCAAGCCACTCCATAGCGATGCAGTAGGTAAGGTCAAGCCAGGAAGTCAAGGATGTGCATCAGGGTTGGGTCAGCATGCGCCATGGCTGGGCACAGACATAGCTGCATTGTGGCTTAGGCAGAGACCGAGACTGAGTGCCTCAGCTTGGACGTAGCTTCTCAGTAAAGCTGGCCCACCTTCTCATAGCTCCCTTTTTTTTTTTTTTTTGTCACGACTGATTGAAGGCTACATGGCTGCACTGTATGGAAGGGCACTGTATGCAAAGGTAGCCTTGACCCTTAGAAGGGGTTGTTGTGCGCATAGGGACCTTGGAAGTATCGTGACTTCAAAAGTGATTGTTCATGGTCATTTTAGGCTGCGCTAAGAATAGAGCTTTTTTTTGCAGCTTGACCGTTGCTTTAAAGACTGGATGCACCTAACAAGTCTGTTAGAATTAGATTTGACAAAATATGAGCTAGGGAACAAAGCTAGGTGAGCTCCTGCTCACCAGTATTACAGGCATGCATAGCAAATGAGCATGTAATTCCTTAAAAAGGAGACATTTTTCTTATAATCTATGGAGTAGTGAATGTTAGGATTTTTTTCAAGATTAGAGTTTCAGTATTGAAACCCTGTTGTCTCCTCCCTTGCCATATTTAGGTTTAGTACTTCAGTTTTCTATTTTTAGTAGTAGGGTTTTTTCTGTTCAGGTAGTACTTTTTTTTCCTGATATTTATTGGAGTTTCTAATTTCTTTTAGTCCTTCAACTTCTGTTAGTTTTTCTGATGCAGGTTTCTTGATTTTTGAACAGTTCTTTAGTACACCAATGACACAGTAGAAAGAATAGAGAGGAAAAACAAATAGTGGACAAATTAGTAAGAGACTACTATAATGTCTTCATGTTTTTAATATTCCTCAGCAACTCTTACTTAATAGAAACTTATGTTTCCAACACCATATATCTTTAAATTGTTAAGGTTCACAGCCTTCTTACTTGCTATTGCATAAACAGATAGCTGAAACCAGCTTGCTTTACTTCTCATACTTGTTACTGCATATAGAAACTAGCTTCAGATTAAGAGGGGTTTTTTAAGTGAATACTAGTTATTTGTTGTATATCTTATGTTTGTGGGTTTTCTGGTATTGAAACAGAGGACAAGCCATTCACACTATTGTTTGATCAATTATGTGAGATCAGACAGTTCTGGTCCATTATATTGTTATCTGTGTGCATTGTTGCATACTTCTATTAATCTCCCAGTAATGACTTCGAAAATTCTGATGTGATGTCTCTTGAATTGATGTCTTTCCTCCTCTTTTGGATGCTTGTCATAAATAGCTTTGATATATCTTAGTATTAACCTTACTGATCTGTATTTGAAAAAAAAATCTAAAAAAAGATTTATTTTTCCATATGAAGTACACGTGAATATGAAATACAGCTACAAACTAAACTGGCAGCTCTTTTTCCCTCTGAAAAAAAAGTTTGAGTAGAAATATTCTCTGCCAGCTCCTCTGGTATTTGGATGAAAAGAAATTTATTCTTTGAATATTCAGTTTATGCTTGCCTTGTGTTAAGACTTCTGACGTGATACAATCAAGAAGTTCTGCAAATGCGTACTTAATAGCTATCCTTTTAATTCTTGATAAAAGATGTGCCTAACTGTCTCAAAATATTTTCAGGGTGCAGAGGTGGATTTATCCAAGTAATTAAAGGTGTTTTCTCTTGTACTTGAAGGTTAAACTTTCTAACCTGAATTTGGATGAACATGCAAAGAAGAAGCTCATTAAACTTGTAGGAGAACGGTACTGTAAGGATACAGATGTGCTCACAATTACAACAGACAGGTATGGTTACAAGAAGGAAAAAAAAATGCCTGCAGCAATGGTCACGGTATAGAAAGGGCTGGGTGTCTTTCAGTAATACCAATTATTGTCTTAGTAAATTATGATATTTTTAAGGCTAAAACATGACTTAAACATACTAGTACTTCTGTTATTAACTGTTAAAATTGTAATGGACAAATCACATAAGGTCAAACCTAATATTTGTTAAATATTGCTAGTTATTGAAGCTATGTGTTTAGAAGTCTCATTTGTTATTTTGAAGTAGTTGTCATATTTCCCAAATGGGTTCTATTAGTTTTAACAATGATCTAAAGAGTTTCAGGCAAGAAAAATGGGGACATGGGTGACCAGACATTTCTCAATGTTTTGATGTTCTAGATATAAACAAATAAAGAATTTCTTTACTGAAAGAGTGGTTAGGCATTGGAACAGGCTGCCCAGAGAGGTGGTGGAGTCGTCAACCCTGGAGGCATTCAAAAAAGGTATAGACGTGGCACTCCAGGGCCTAGTTTAGGAGTCATGGTGGTGTTAGTTGATGGTTGGACTTGAGGATCTTAGAGGTCTTTTCCAACCTTAATGATTCTATGATTCTATTTTATGATTCTAAATCACTGTAGTTATCTACAGTTATGTTCAGAAGGCTGCATGGGAGAAACATGTTTTCTGTGTTGAATTCTGAAGAGTTTAAGAGAATACATATGTATTCCTAAACTCACAATACACTTTTAATTCGCAGCTGCTTTCAGTGGTAGGAAAAACGTTATTGGTAGTCTTTTCTGTTTGCATGTTTTCATTAGAATTAATTTTCCCCTCTTAAATTTCCTGTCCTTCAGTAGAAAATACTGTTTTATTTCTACATAAAATAAATACAAAATGGATAAAATTGTGCATATCTTTTTTGACTAGACTTGGAAATCTGGGTAGTTTACTGGGACCACTTGTGCTACCAACAGTTTCCATTTCCCTAGCAAGACTGACTTTGTGGCTGAAACGTTAGGATAGCTGAAAGGAGCTTACCCTCTAGAGCATCTGTGAATGGCCTCATGCTGTGTTCCAGAAGAAACTCTCAATATGCTTGTTGATATTTCACTTTATTTTTAGTAAATTCTAAGGCCTAAGCTCTGAGCGGTATCCATTTTTTTAATACAGGATTTTCCAGGCCGGTATTTAGATTACTTTTAAACTGAGGCCCTTCCACTGTGAAAGAAA
>WAAD01032510.1:166046-184657 GCA_013389945.1 Fregata magnificens | reverse complement strand
TACAAGTCAAAAGCTTGAGTCCTTTTTAATATTTATTTGCTAGAATAGTCGTAGTCCATGGTCATTCAGATGAGTGTTTTTAAAGTGTCTCGGGTGTAGTCTCACATGATTCAATTTGTTCTGCATCAAAAAGGGGGCTGAAGGAGCCTGCAGGAGTGTGAGAAGGAGACAGGAGGTTATGGGTGATCAGCATGAGGAAGAGATTAATGTCATTAAATTCTCAGCAGAAGGTTTTGATGACTAGTTTTAAGAAATACACTGTTTTTGCAGGACTGTGTCTTATCCCAACAAATTTTACTGGTAATCCTGTTTTGACTTACAGCTATGTTTACTTAAGCGTTTCTTGTTAAACCGTTGGCTAGATCTTCTGTTCTGAACTGTATTTCATGGCTGTTTTCACCAGTCGTCCTCCTCCCTTCAGGTCTGGGGAGAAAAAAAAAAATAAGGTTTTAAGGGAGTTCAGACTAAAGTATGTTGGATTCCACTTTGGCACAGAGGGCAAAGAAGTTTTTAATGTTTCCTGAAGATTTGTAAATTCTTGCATTATGTACATTTTCCTACTGGCTTGCAGATGCCCATTCTTCCATGTTCTTAATACTCATGCTTTCATGATGTTATTCTTGATTGTTTGTAATTCAGAAATGTGTGTGAATCAAACACACATTTCCCTAAGATTCCCTACATTACAAATTAGAAATTTTGATGGTAAGTTTAACATTTTATTCAAAAGGATATTACAGTGGCTTGATTTCAAAAAGACTAGCTTTGTTTATGAATTTTCAGGTGTCCGCTAAGAAGACAGAACTATGATTATGGCATACATCTCCTCACAGTTTTGTACCATGAATCTTGGGTAAGTTTTGTGAATTGTGAATAACTCGTGCTCTCTAACGCATGCGCACTAACGTGTGCCCTCGTAACTTTTTAAAAGTTCAATGACTGTGTGCAGCTTAAAGTAAGTTATCTTAGATTTTCTTCTTCCACCTCACTTTTCTTCAAATTCAACCAAGATAAGTTGCTTATATTTGAATCTTATTCCCCAGTCAACTTAGAGTGCATTTCTTTAACTTCACAATGCTATTCTGTTGTTTGTATACGTAGTTTGCCTCTTTTCAGAAGTTCTCTAGTTTTTGACCTTAATAAGAGATTCTTTCCCAATACTTTGTTTCTCACAACAATTAGCCTGAAACTGACCCTGAGCCTAGCAGAAAACACCTTAATTCTCAGGATTCCTAAATGTACCTTTAGTTTGGCAGCATGCTGGCATGCTGGGCTGCCTATGCACAGTATTCAAATATGAATTGAGTACATCCAGAGAAATGGTGTACTCTGTGATTATCACCTGTTATCTATGCATTTTTAACAGTGACCATGTTTAGAGATGAAAACAAGTCTGTTCCAAACAAAATAGAGGGGGGTGTTACTGCCTTTAAAGCTATGAAAACTAACATACAGCACAGTATCAACATTTTGCCTGATTCCAAACTCTTACCTGTTACTTAGAAATTGTCTTGTCTTGGGCTCTTCCTGGGCTGTGGTAAACCATGGCTGTAATTTGGAATTATTCTGCTGCTTAAACGCTCTTTCATAAATCTTGCCTCAAGCTGGAAGGAGTGAGGAGTTAGGCTGCTTTTCTGAGCTCCCTTTTGCTCAGAAAAGGGGCATCCTCCTCACCTTCTGTTAGTTTTAGGATTTCATGGCATCAGAGTTAGTGTCCAGAAAAATATATAAAATTATTTTAACTCTTTAGATAAATATTTCTACCAAAGCAAGTGTAATGTAAACTTTTCTATAATCATTCAGTATATGGCATATTTGGAATTTTTCCCAGTAGTTCGTTTTGTTAAATGGTTATACATGTGAAATATCCAATGTAAATGTATTAAAGATACTATTCCAGTTTATTGATAATTTACTACAATTCTTAAGTAGTTCTTTAAATATAATAAGATATCTTTAGACCACAGATCTTTCTTTTACAGTGAATTCTTCAGACTTGTCTCCTGTATTTTTGTGGTTAATCATGTTGGTTATAAGTATTGCCTTCAAGAATTTTACAGCCATTTTTTACAGAAAACAAGTTAGCAGTCTGAAATGAAATTATTGTTGAAAACCCATAGTTATGTTTTGGATGACTTAACTTTGTTTAAATGTAATATGTTATTACATTTCATTGTTTGAGACAGGCAGTGAAAGCCTTCATCATCAGCATATATCCATAGATGTATTCTTTTAAATAGGTTGTAGCTGATTAGCTACCAAAATTCACACTTACTGTTTTCAGTTGTTCTATAGTATTTAAATCTCCATATTTAGCATTTTTATGAATTTCAGTGTTCTTGATTTTGATCATTGCAGTGATGACATAAAAAACATAATAAGGAGGATGAGCTATATTTTCCTTTCATTGGAAGTTGCCTTGAAGGATACATTTTGTAAGCGTAGAGTGCATCAAATTAAATTCAGCTTATACTAACATCTTAACAGATACATTTACTTTAGATTTCAGGTGCTTTCTACACATGGATGTTTTCCTCCCCAACAGCATTACATTGCATTACAAATCTTAAATTAATGACAGATCAGTTTCCAGTATTAAGCAATGACAAGGGAGCTAGACACTGCTCATTTTATTGATTCCAGATGAACACCACATCTGCCCTTTGCTCTAGCATTACTTAGTAATGGAAGACAGGGCTATATGATGTTGCTATGTGAGTGTTCAGTGTGTATTGAATATGCACAAGTCTCTTGCCCTTTTATTACCTTTCAACTTCCATGTTAATATTTGATGAGTTCATCAGTCAGTTGTAATTGTCTTTGATTTCCATGAAAAATTAATGGTCTCCTGAGACAAGTTTTTTTTATTTTGTGTGACATGTTTTGTGTTTTGTTTTGGTTCCCCCCCCCTCCATGATCAGTGGTAAAGCCTTTTAATAACTTGCTGAAAGATAGTTTGGATACATTTTGTAAACCATAAGCAAACAATGTATGGTTTATTTTAATTTGTATGAACTTTAATATTGGAAGGGGATGGACAGGGACTGGCCTCCCATGTAAACAGTAACATCAGTCCTGTTTACGGAACTAAGTGCAAGATTTGATGACTTTCCCAGCAGAGTAGTGCTACACTGTGTTTTCATGCATGTGTGTGATGGAATTCAATAAAAAGATGAGGGCAGTGTTCCATTCTTGCTAAGTGAAGGGAAAGCTGGCTGCATGTAAATTTTGCCCTCAATCCTGAAAACTTTGCCTACTGTCTCTCTAAATGTGGCATAAGTCTATAATTTATGTTAATAACTAGATTACTGAATTTTGTGAACCAGCAAGCATGTGAGTATATATAAAAGGAAAAATTGTATGCAGATATACATCAGGAAATGTAATTTCAAGTGTAATTATATTTTAATTGCCAGTGATGCATAATTCTTTTATTACAGTTACAAACTAGACCATCCAAGTAGTTTAGGAATCTGAAACCTTTTTAAAAGAATGACTGTTCTTTGCGGTTTTGTTGGGTATGTGGTGAACTATGTGCTATGAAGCTCCACTGCAGAGATGCATTTCCAGCAGAAACTTAAAGTAACGAGTATGAAGAGTTTAATTCTGGCTTGTCTGTCTCTTTGTATGCATGCTTAGAAGACAAAATTTATCACTGTCAACAGTAGCCTCTGTATTACAAATTTTCTTGTATGCTTTTCCAGTCTCAGCTTCAATAAAACCCAGGGCATCCACAACTCACTAATTCTATTGCTATTGCAATTAGAGGGCTCAGGTGGAATTAGTTTGCAAGAATCCTTGTTGTAATGGAGTTACAGTTGAAATGTGCAACAAGTGTGTGCAGACAAAATAGAAAGGAAAGGGGCGGGGGGGGATCACCAACAATTGGTACAGGTATTGCTCTGACTCAAGGCTCTAAATATATTAAGAATGGATTTCTTTCTTGGATTGCGATGTGGGGAAGAGAGTTTGTTTGCATTTAAATACATGAATAAAAGGTTATCCAAACCAAATTTGGCAAACTGGTTTCTGAGAGGTACCACAGCCAAAGTGAAGGAAGCATGTTGATAGGTTAATATACTGACTAGCATTTTTGTCTCCTCTAACCTGCTAGCAATCAATGGATGATGCAAGAAGACAGACTAGCCAAAATGTGAAAGGCTTTGAAGATATGTTGGAGGATTGAAACTGGTGTAGAGAAGCTTTCAGAGAAGTTCAGGTGTTTTTTATAATCGTGTGTAAGAGCTCCCTTTTTTGAATGCATGGGGAAGTAAGAAAAAGGGAAGGAATTGAAAGGAAGGAGCAACTTTACTTGATTTTGGGTTTGGTTTTGTTGGGGGTTTTTTTTTTTGGTGGAAGAAGTAAATGAATGTCTGTTTTGTTTTGTTTTTGTGAGTGTTAGAGGAAGAAGCAGAGTTTCCACACTGTGGGAGGGAGGGACAGGGGAAAAGAATCATCAGATTGTTGATAGATGGTCAGAATAAAGAGTTAAGATGAAGAAGCTGACAAGGGTGGCAGGAGTGCAAAAAGGTATGTTCATGACTTGGGAATGGAGAGAGTAGCTGAAGGTATTTGATTACTTGTAGGAGAAGTGGGATACTACTGGGTAGCCTCTTGGGCTATATAACTGCTACAAATTGGTAGTTAGAAAGTAGTATTGCATTTGAAACTGTACTGTCTTTCCTGTCTTCTCGTGTTCACACAGAAATGCCATCAATGGACTTGACCATGCAAAATCCTGCAAAAGTTGAGGGCACTCAGGACCTTTCAGGATTGTGTTAGAATTTACCAAAACACAGTGCAGTGCTACCAGTTGGTATTTGATCTGTATTTAAACAAATAAACCCCGTTTATTTTGAAGAAAGAAATGCAATGATTTTCTTTTGTCCTCTAGAATGAGTTCCTGTAGCGGATAATGCTACCCTTGCTTTTGGCAAAGGGAATCTATAGTGCTTGTTATTTTCTGGCAGAAAAAAAAAAATCTTGGTTGTTTGTTTTAATAGAGGAAGTGAAGGAAGAGAGGAGGAAAAACATGAATTCATCCTCTGGTTCTTGATCCATCCTCTGTTATTACAGGTTCAAATGAGATATGCTGTAAAGCAGAACAACTGCAGGAAGCTGTTCAGAATATTGGCAGCATATTGGTGGATTGATAGTAGTTGCTTGGTAAGACAGCGTGCTGTTCTCAAGATGGATCTGAACAGTGGGAGCAGTATTAATTAGGGGTCTACATACTGTGTTCTTGGTTCAACCTATTTGAATTACAGGTTGGCTAATAAGGCTGCCTACATCTAATGGAGAGCTCAATTGAGTTGTAGTCTTTGTTACATACAGAGATGTGTAAGAAGCAAGAAGTGTACCTTAAGATCCCAGACTGATGCATTTGGCACCTTAGTTTTGATAAATGCACATAGATGTCAGGCTCATGAGTTCAGTTATCTTTAAAACATTCAGATTTTAAAACTTAAGAATGTTCATTTATTTTCTTATTTTAAAATACTTTGAGGTCTTTTGCTTCCTATTTAATAGTTTTCAGGTTATTAATCAAATATTTATGTTTTACTAGCTTTTAGAATGTATTCAGTAGATATCTGACTTGCACCATCTAGTAAGAATTGAACTTTCTTTGGACTTCTTCTGTGATTCCTGTCAAATTATCCTCCAGGATTGTGCCTGGATTGAATTAATCAGTGAAAGGATGATATGTATTAGATAGATTGTTAAGCAGCAGCTCAATCAGTTGTATTTCTGCTACCTTTAAGTGATGGTACTTCTTGAATGCTGTAAGATCTCTCTAAACCTGAATGTATTTTTATGGTATTAAGTGGTTTTTAACGCATAAGAATTTGCTGCCCTCAAGTGGTTAAAAAGGTCATAAACCGATTTCTTCACACTCAGCTCGGATTAACAGTTTATCACTATAAAGTAAAGTTCTGTTATAAGTTGAAAGCAGGAAGGAGAAACAAGTGGAGCAGGAAGTTAATTTTCCAGTAAGGAAAAACATTCATAGTCATTATAAAGGGGAGGAATCTGAAAAAGATAGAGTGAGGAAGAAATGACTTCCAGTTGTTTTAAAGCACTAAAGACTACAAAAAGGTGCAGCAATTTTCCTTGCTCCAATTCCTCATGCTTTTCAACATACACGAATGCAAGAGGATGGAGAGTGGAGGATATCATTCTGCATTACACAGCTGAGATCTTGAAAGATTAGTCAGAAGTTGCCCTTGCATTTTCTATTCTCCAATGTATTTCTTAAAGTAAGACATACTTCAGACATCATCTGACATACTAAGAATAACAGTAGAGTAATGCTGTACCCACTTTTGAACTCTCTCTTGCTCTTTCTAGTTGTGTAGTTACAGGAGTCTGATAAAAGAGATTCAAGACTTAAAAAGAACAGTAAGGAAGAAGGAATATAGAAGTAGGGATAAGTGGAAAGTGGCTGCTGAATATGTGCAGTAATAGCCAAAGGGTCTTATGGGTGCATCTCTTTTCATTGTGCTTGCATTGTAGATGTTAATAGTACTTGAAATGAAAGGATAGGGAAGTTGAAGCAGAAAGTTGAGGGAAGGAAGAAAACTGAAGAATGGACAGACAGAGTGACACTAGAGGCTTAACTAAAATTTATCTCTAAACCCCTGTGTAGTTTGAATGAATTTGAGGAAAGTGTCCCACAGTGTTTTTGCATTCCTTTTTTAAGTAGANGTCTGTGTATGCATGCAGCTGAATGAATATTTTTACATAACCATTGGTGATAATCCTAAAATACATTGTACAGCTTTTCTCTAGATTTCAGTTAGCACTTAAATTGTATTGTCTTTTTTTTCATCTACAGTCATTCTAAGCATAATTTTTATCACTTCAGGTTGAGCCAGTAGATCTTTGTAACAGTAGAATTTTGCCATTTTCATAGTAGGAATTTACCTTGTAATTCAGCCTAAAATATGTGAAAGGACATGAGTCCACTTTTGAAACTTAAGCAGGTCTCTGGCTACTTAGGTTTCAAAAGTATACTTTAACTTCATGTTCTGAATGCTCAGGATGTTATGACACATGGGTTGTAGGATTAAAATGAGGGGTGGAGGGAGACACTCTTAAGTCTTGCTGAAACTCTCTCCCTAGCCAGAAGAAAATTCAGGATTGAATGAACTGAACAGGAAGGCCATAGTCTGGTGATTAGAGCATGTACCTAGGAGAGACAGATTTGGAGCTCTGGGCACCGTTTAGTATAACTGAAGACTGCTTAGTGTAAATCTCCTGACTTTGAGATCTTAGAGTAATGAAGTGTGATATAATTGTGCCATTCCTACAATAGTGTTCTTTCTCAGTATGTCATTATATATGGTTTAAGTAACACAAACTGAGGCTGAAGTAAGGGTGGTCTCTAAATGTTGTAATATATACTTTGTTTTGAAGTATGTATTATATTTCATTGTGTACTCACCAGTGCTCAAAATCTAACAACTTGAAAGAGTCTTTGTCATTAATGTGAGTCAGAAAAGATAAAGCTAAGTGGCATGGTAGATGTTAAATTTAATAAACTTTCTCTGAACATTTGAATTCAAACATTTAAAATCAAAGGAAAGAGGTTTGCTGACAGGAAATGTGTGTTGCAGTGAAAGAAGGTTAAACTTTTTTTGTGCCTCTTGCTTGGAGCCAGAAAGGATGAACATTCAGGCAAAAGGTTGAATTAAAAATTGTCTTTGTACTATTTCAGACTGTAGTAGGCTTTTTGCAGGACCTTGTGTTTAAGCCCTATGTTTCTGGTTGCTGGAGAAACAAGGCTCCTTTTTAATGCATAAATATAATTTTTACAGCTGTTTAATTTTCAGTCTAAATGTTGGAGTGAAATGAAGTGTTATGGGGCTTAGATATTAACATGATGAACAGAAAATCATCAAAGGTTTGGACCCTTAATATCACTGATCTTTCTTGATGAGGTCAGAATCTTGTCTGATCAGCATTCGGAAAATAAACTGAGTTAGATAAATACCTTTCAAATGACCCTTTCAGCAGCCTGGATTTTCCAGAAAATACATGCAGCCACTTCAGCCCAGAGAAATTAGGTGGTGTCCTCATTTTTGAAAGAGGCTATCTACGTGATGGTGACTGCTGAGGACCGTTAAGTTAGTGACAGAACCGGAGATTAACCACAGAAGCTTGTGGGTATTGTTAAGTATGAGAGCATCTCTTATATCCAATGTTATTTTGGGGGGCAAAGTTCTGTTCTTTCTTTTCTGCTTGTTCTTTTCTGTTTTACATTTGTACCTTATTGGAATGTTTAGTCCTCACAGTCTTTCTCCTGATTTTCCTTGATGCGCTAGAGGTCTTATCTGCCCTGTGCCATTGCTGTGTCCCAGCAAACAATGTTCTGCTTATTCAGAAGAATGTATTTTAACCTATTCTGCATCACCAAGCAGTTAAAATTTTTTGTATCCAATCTCATCAGATACAAATACGTTTTGCCTATTTATGAATTTATGTTGATATTTCTTTTTAAGTTGCTAACTAAATAGTACAGTTCAAAGGTGTAATATATCCAAAGAGATAAGTATGTAATTGTTTTGGCAACTCCTCTTTGGCTTGAAGGTACCCAGTAATTTGGAAAATGGTAGCATAGCTGTCATTTATTACCTGAAAATCTGTGATCATTGTACCAGACAGAGTATCTTTTATTTCAGTGCAGTACTAAGAAATAGGTCTATTTATTCAAGGCTATACAGAGTTTGAAATTTGACTTAAAACTTAAAGAACTTTCCTTCCCCTCAAAAAAAATCCCACTAAAATACTTGGTCTTTGCTAAACGGCATTACATTTTTAACTGTTCAAACCATTGACAAGAAAATTGACTAACATGAATCATGTTTTTAATTGCCTTGAAGATTTCTGTGTGCTGCTTACAAATTCTAGTTAAAATGTCTTCCCCAAAAGAAACACCAGAGAACTGACAATTCTAATCCTGGCTGTGACAGCCAAATTATTAAATTTAAACTGGCAAAAAACCCAAGAAAAATGATGGTGAAATGCTTTCCTTTTTTCTGTACTTAAGGGCACAATATATATCGAAGCTTTTTGTTAATTAATTTTATGTAAAAAGCAATTTCACTGGTTTGAGTACTATTTTAGTATTTATACTGTGTCAGCACTTCAGATTAAGCACTGAAAAGGCTTGTAAACCTCCCAAAATACTGGCTTAAACTGTCGCATAAAAGATTTGCTTAGGAACAAATCCTTATAGCATATATATATATATATATGTGTGTGTGTGTGCAAAATCCATATATATATATATATAGCAAAATCCTTTATAGCATTAAAAAATTAATTCTATACATTAATTCTATACATTTGCATTAGGAGGTGTAAAAACCAATCAGTCTTTGTGCCTCTTCTTTAGTAATAGGTTTATGTCCTTTGACTTTATATGAAACGTTGCTTTCTGGTGATTTTTTTTTTTAATTATTATTTTTTATTTGGGGGGAGGGCGGTTCTTATTGGCAGTTTTGGTAAGAGAAAGAGTTGAAATTATTGGCTGAGTGCATCTTCAGCCAAGCTGGTTAATACTTACTGAGATTCTGTCTTATGTGTGATAGAATGAAACAATCATTTTTAGTGAATTAATTGAGGAAACATACATTCGGGATTTTTTTTTTAACCTCGCTCACGAAGTGGGGATTCTTGAAAGATTTCACACAATGCCTCACTTGTATTCCAGTTTTCACAGTTTTATTCTCATTTGTAAGACTCTTACTGCAGTGTTTACTAACCTTTTAAATTTGCAGGGGACAAAAATAATCAACTAACAGAACTCTGAGGGATGAAGACCTCATTTTTTAAGTTCCTTTCATTGTCTCATGAGTTTTCTTCATAACACTTTAAACTGAGACTACAATACATGTAACATTTCCACTGTTCAGAGTTCACGGGTGCTTGTCTACCTAGGGTGCTTTTTCAAATGAAAATATAATACCAGATTCACTTTTTCTCTTGCAATAAATCTGGTTGGAAAGGTATTTTAAGTTTCACTCAATAGAGCCAGTTTGCAAAAATCTGGTTTCTGTTCAGTTTCCTGTTTGTGATGTATGTCTGGACCTGTGTACAGTAGGATAACTTTTCATTTTGAGGCACGGCCACCAACATTGCAGCAATGGATACTGGCTTCTTGTAGCA
Organism: Fregata magnificens; assembly: GCA_013389945.1. Classification (NCBI taxonomy): domain Eukaryota; kingdom Metazoa; phylum Chordata; class Aves; order Suliformes; family Fregatidae; genus Fregata; species Fregata magnificens. The sequence continues at coordinate 174,487 of WAAD01032510.1, read as the reverse complement.
GGGCTGAGGAATGGATTTTGAAATCTCCCCCTACTGTCAAATCCCTTCCTGCCTCCCCCCCTCCCAGAAGTCAGATTTTATTTTAAAATCCATTTTGACAGACCATTCTGCTGGGAAGGATTCCAAGAAAGAAATACTTAACAGTTTCTTTGGCTGCCTCTAAAATCTTCTTGCTCTGTATAGCTCAAAAGAGATAGGGGAATCTTAATCTGTTTATCAGCGTGCATCTCTGAAATTCTGTAAGTTAATGTGTGCAGAGGAGGGTTTTCCTGAAGAGATAAATGTAATAACTGTAATTAGTTCTTGTTGTCTCTGCTATAACTTAAAGGTGCTTAAAAGCCTCACAGTGATCCTTTGTTTGAACTTCAAACACGAGTTTGGTCCAGGGAGTGACCAGGGGCGATACCCATATTCCCTTACTCTTGAGAAACCTTATCCCTGTGAGAGAAGCTTTTGCTTTAAAATTCTTTTGGAGTTTAGGAAAAAAAATGTCTTGGATAGCCATTATGCAGATAAACAAGGGATATTTAAAACAGGATGATGTTGATAATTTAAAACTATGTAAATCTCCACATTGAATTGCAGTATTTTTCAAACATACAAGGAATACTTTACTGTACCCACTTGTTCCGCTACTGTTTTAGCAATACAGGCTACAGTACGTCCTTTTTTTTTCCCCCATCTAGAAATTGAATGAGGTTCTTTTACTTCTGTGTTGTATTGTGTCCAGGTTTTAATGTCAGTCAGATGACCCTTTTAGCAGTGTTTATCACTGTTTCTGATTAAACATTTGGACTCAGAGATTTAAAAGACAAGAGATTCCATTTACCAGGTGCAGGATGCAGCATTTGTTAAAGTGTTTTTGAATTCAGATAGACAGACCCAAGCACACAGGGTTGTAGGGGAGAAAAATAATCTTGGGTCTTAATTAGAGGTTATTAAATATTATGGTTTGACTGCAGCAACCTTGTTGACTAGTGGTCAGAATACCATAAAATAAACAAATGAAAAACCAACAACACCCCCCAAAAAAACCAAACAAACAAAAAAAAAAGAAACCCAAACCTCCCATGATTAGTGTGACCAGCAGGAGTAAGGAAGTGATCGTGCCCCTGTACTCGGCACTGGTGAGGCCGCACCTCGAGTACTGTGTTCAGTTTTGGGCCCCTCAGTACAAGAAAGACATTGAGGTGCTGGAGCGTGTCCAGAGAAGGGCAACGAGGCTGGTGAAGGGACTAGAAAACAAGTCTTATGAGGAGCGGCTGAGAGAACTGGGGTTGTTTAGTCTGGAGAAGAGGAGGCTGAGGGGAGACCTTATCGCTCTCTACAACTACCTGAAGGGAGGTTGTAGGGAAGCGGGTGCTGGACTCTTCTCCCACGAAACTAGCGATAGGACGAGAGGAAATGGCTTCAAGTTGCGTCAGGGGAGGTTTAGATTGGACATTAGGAAGAATTTCTTTACTGAAAGAGTGGTTAGGCATTGGAACAGGCTGCCCAGAGAGGTGGTGGAGTCGTCTACCCTGGAGGCGTTCAAAAAAGGTGTAGACGTGGCACTCCAGGGTCTAGTTTAGGAGTCATGGTGGTGTTAGTTGATGGTTGGACTTGATGATCTTAGAGGTCTTTTCCAACCCAATGATTCTATGATTCTATGATTCTATGATTGCCAGGTTTATTTAGATTCTGCATAGCATAGCTAAAAATTTACTGAAGAGCCCTTTCTGGCAAAGGATTAAAAAAAATATATTCATATGATGTAAATGCTTTACTATGTTTCTTTGAACTTACTCCCAGAGAAATATACATTTTATTTAGACATGATTTCTACAACAATTGTAAGAAAAACATGACCGCCAAAAATAAACCAAAAATACTTCAAATTGTGATTCTTATATAGTTGAAATACTATAAGGATGCTATGTATTGTTTACATCAGTAAAGTACTAAATAATTATAAATATATATAAAAATACAAATATATCTGTGAAGCATATATGTTTACAAAAGTACAATAAAATCCAATGTACAAAAATAGCAGGTTATAACATTTGAAATATCCCTTAAACAGTCTGTGAAACTAGAGGAAGGCCTGGTGAATCACAGAAACATTCAAATACAAAATTTATCAAGAACAACTGCGCAAGCCAAGTATTTACAGGCACTGGGATGACATCTTCTGTCTGTGTTCAACTTTTGAGCCTGTCTAATCTTGCAACACCAATTAGGTAAAAATTAGCACCTTGTGTATAGAGATTCCTTTGAGGAGCAATTTGTTTTGCAGGAAGAGGAAATGGATTAATTGGTGGTGCTTTTCCTTATGAGTCACAATTAAAACATTTCCCAAATGGTGAAGGATTGCTGTCTCTCATCATATGTTACTTGGTATGAGCTGTCTCACTTTGCATCTTATAGCCAATGTAAACATACCAAAATCATATGCTAGGGACATAATAGCTAGGTGACTGCTTCCAAAGCTTGAGCATTTAGGGTTATTTAAAATTATTACTTTTACAAGGTTTTTTGTTATTCGTTATGTATAGTCCATAAGCTTTTCTTCCCATTCTGACTTGTCTAGTTATATCTGCCAGATATATAAAAAACTTGATAGATGAGTTTCTTCAAATTATTGTAGCTTTGTTTCAGTCTTGCGTAGTTTTTAAGACAATGTATATTTTCTTTCAGAAAACTGAGATGTGGGAGAGTGAGAAGACTGAGGAAGACATGGAAGAGTATATCTGGGAAAATAGCTGCTCTGAGAAAAATGCCTTGGATACGCTACTTCGAATAAAAGCCTCAGAGAATGTCAGTAATGTAACTAAGGAAGAGCTTCTTGCATCTGAAGTGGTTAAGAATTACAGAAACTCTGTAATTGCACTTAAAAATGAAGGTGAAACAGAAATGAATATGTCTCAGTATAAGGAATCCGTGAAGAAACTGTTGAATATACAAGCATTACCATGAGAGCAGACTCTGCAGGTACATCTGATTATTATGGAAATATTAGACTACTATGTTAATATTTCTATATGATATGGATATATAATTATTCAGAAACTTAGCCAAAAATATGAAACTTCATGATGAGTTAATTTCAATAGTAATCAGATTTTTCTTTACTGTTGGATTTTCTTGTAAACATAATTTTCTTGTCCTCGAATCTTGTTCTTTGAATAAAGTATGTTTTGAGTCACGTTGACTTGAACATTCTATTCTGTGCTTTCTTAGCTTGGGAGATCCTGGTTCAGTTCTCTGCTTAATCACATTCTGACTTCTTACACAACGTCTTTTGGCATATAACTTAGAGCAACAATGTCAAAAACAATGAAATTACTTGGGCTCCAAGTTCCATTAATTAAGAGTCTGAAAGTTAAGAGCTCTAAACTTTCTAAATGCTTTTCAAATGTCACTCAGATTTTTCTCTATCTGTACTCCCTATCTGTAAAATAAAGATAATGTTGCCGAAGTAGTTTAACTTTTGGAGAGGTTTTGAAGCACACCGAACAGTGTGAGGTTCTCAGTTCTCATCCTGAGGACTAACAAATACTCTCAGTAAAAACACCTGTCTCTAAAATGATGGAATAAAATAAGATAGAAAATGGGATGGTACTGGGAAGGTGAACTGGCAGTTACTTACAGGATACTAAAGTACCTGGGAAAGGAAGCATGATGAGAGTTGCTGAAAGTGCGAGCTGGTGAGTAGTGAGGCAAGTCTGTCACTTAAATAGGAATGGACTGAGTCTTGGTATCCTGAGGCCTGCAGAGTTGTCTCTTGAAGGTACCCAGGCTCTTCAAGGCAAAAAACGTTTGTAGCATCAGCGTACTGCTGTGAAGCACAGGGAAAGAAATTATATGGATGTTTATCTTACATTTGGTAGTTTGTATTTGAAAGGAATTGATCTGAAACACTGGAATCACAGGCAACTTTTATTGCCTTCTCATGGTTAAGGAAAAAAACCCTTAAAAATATCAGCTGGAAAGGACATAAATAACTCTATTCTTGCTTTTATTGTACCTTCCTGGCTTACTAAGATTTCAGATTAGAGAGAAAGTCTTTATTTTCTGGAAGGGGCAGAGGGAGTTTTTATTCATCAGACTTAAGGATTCTGCATACCTGTAAAAGAACCTAGCATGTGGCCCTGCCAGCAACTCATTGAGAGGAAACAGCATAAGTATGCTGAAAACTGAACAGGAATTGATTTTTGCGGTGTTCTGTGTGGCTCAACTCACTGCTAGGATTTCTCATTGTTTGTTTTGTGTTTCTGTACAGCCAAAGAGTGTATGTATTCGCATTTCCAAAACATTCAGTTTTGGAAGGATTCTTCTTAGGTAGAAATTGTTTTCATACGGCAGGAGACTGAGTTTAATGCAGCTTTTTACTCCCTATGAGAATTTGCCAGAGCTGCAGCTAACATTGAAAATGCTTGTCCTCTAATCCCAATTTTGCACTTACCAACTTGGTTACTTAGTGGTCCTTCCTCTTAGATTTGTATTAATGTGAAGTTTTAGCAGAAGCTTAATATGGGGAAAGTTTTGGCTGTTACCAGGTTGTTCCTTTATTCAGGGATAATGGGGGTAATGTTTAAAATTCTCTTTTGCAATAGTACATCCGTGTAATTCCTAATCTTTTTTGAATAGCCATGAAACCAAAATTACTGAGGAAGTAACTGCAGTATGACTCAGAGAATGGTATGGATGGTGGAGTTGTGCCTGGCTTTATTCCAAAGGCGGTTTGGTTCTAGTAGGCACACAAGAGAAATTTGTTTGCTTAATTAGCTTTGTCAGTGCTTGCATAAGGACTGGCGTACTAGCGAGCATATGTAACTAACTTCCATTTTGCAGTGGCATGTCTTGTACCAGACTGTCATGAGTAATGGCCTTAAATGTTTTAAGGAACCTAAAATCCTGTAAGCTTGCTTTTCTGCATAAAGTTGTCCTTATGTACTCTGGACATACGAGCACCTGATAAAATCCTCTTTGCAACAGAGGACAATTCAATTTTCCTTTGTTCTTCATAGACTTTAAATGGACCTAAGCAGGACTCTGTATGAAAGTTGTAGTTAAAATAACAGTTTGACTTTACTGATAATAATGGCTGGTAGAAAGAACAGCACAGCAAGGGAAATTGATTTTTTTCATTTTATTACATTAGCATTTCATTAGCTTCACAGCTGATTCGTGGAAAACCTAAAACGCACAGGCTTGTAGAGTTCAAGTGTTCAAGCCTAGCTTATATACATTCTATAAATATTTCAAGAAATAGAGGCAGCATAAAAGGTGGCTGTCTCCTCAGTACCAGGACACTCAAATGTCTCTACCAACAATAGATTATACATACTGGCCAAGAAAAATGTTGGGACTAATTCACTGTGGTCCCTAACCACATTCAACACTTAGCATCAGAAATTAATTGTCAGAGATAACAGTTTTCCCATAGTATCTGGCTTAATCACCCTATGGCTATACAACACTTGGCCAGCTGGCATGAGAAATCTGCAAGATTGACCTCCAACGTCGGTTTTCAATGTTGTCTTCACTTCCTCTCCTTGCTAACAAACATAGGAGCAAATTTAAAAACCTTTATAATCCTGTAAATGCCCAATCAAGCTGCTAGAATCAAAGGCAATATAAAATTCAGAGTTACACTTGCGATTTTTACTAATGGTTTATATGTTACAGTACAGAACTTGTGTAATGCAGGATCAAAGGTAGCCTGGATTATATTTTGAGCTCTTTGTCATCTTGGATGTTTCTCTTTCTATTTTTCTGCTTCTCCCTCCAAACTGTTTGTGTTTGAGGGTGGCAGTATTCTCTGTGATTATGTAGAATAGCTAGAACACTGGGATCTTAACTCCAGTGGGCGTCTTCCCATCCTTGATGATGTATAATGTAGCACATGTTTTTATTAACTAAACTACACATCTTTATTTTCCTATATAATACTCTTGCAGACCATCTCATTGGAAACCTGCACTGAAGTTTAAAAACTGTGAAGAGTTAAAGAGTAATAGACTTACAGATTAAGCAACTCTACAGCACAGGAATAAGTACATCCTTAGCAACAGTCACTTATTAACGTATCATGTACATTATAACGTAAATGTATGACTCTAAGGTGTGTATCCCTCTATACATACCCGTGTGTACGTACATGCTTCTGTTATGTGGAAGTGCTCATGTTACTTTTAAATAGAAAGGTAAATAAATAAATCAAGAAGCAGGCTAGGCCCCCCAGTGTATAAATTGGGAAGGAAGGAGGAGCAAAAAAACACACACAATATCTAGAGTCATTGGGTGTCTCCACAGGTAATTCTTTTACTCGTATTTACTGGCCAAGAGGAACATGGAGCTAGTTCATGACAGCTCTGACCTCAGGCAGCCCTGTCCATCATAGTTTGAAAATTGAGCAGGAAGGCTACTATATGTGCTTCTTTGCGGTCATTGTTCTAACCTCCAAGTAGCAGATGTCTCATTTCAAATCCAAATACTTGCCCCCGCAAACTGGAAAAGTAAGTTCCTTACGGCAAGGAAAAATAAGCTGTTTTCAATGGAAAAAAACTCACACAAATTAAGTTCTTGGCCATCTGGAATAGTTGTGATGCATAGTTTCGCTGGTGCTGTTGAGGAGACTAACCTTTCTTTTATCTCCCATATAAACATTCCAAAGAAAGGTTGAGATCTAGTGCTTGGTCAAACTGGAAAAGAACTTGCTTTGTCAGGATTCTGGCTAATATTTTGCATCTAGAAACTACTGTAATCACTGGCATAAGATGTCTTTAGTAAACAGTGTGCTAAGAGTTGTGAAGTGAAACGTTCAAAGTGTCACTAAATAGTTTCTTGAGGTTGTTTGTCTATGTTCTATTGCACTTTTGCCCTTTAAAGAAGGGCTGCTGGACACTAAGCATAATCTCTTGCTCAGATTAGACAAGAAGGCCTGTACAGAAACATAATTCAGTTTTAGGCAAGGAGAGTAGATGTTACAACTAGTTGTAACTTCACCAAGACCTAAGACCTGAATGTGACTGGCTGTGTGTGAAGAGTTGGTAAACCCCTACAGATAATCTTATGGTCTTCAGGGTACTAATTTATACTCCTGACTGGAGCTGACACTTTTTTCCCTGTTTTCATGCATAGCATTGCGACAAGCACAAGTAAGGGATAAAAGGACAGTTGCCTAAAAAGGGATGTGCTGTCTGGACAAACTGTCTTTCTGCCCATTTCTTGTTTTCCCTCATACTTAAAATGTATGTATTTATTTTCTTGTGACTCTCCTAGTCTGTAATAAAATAGTTCTGCTACTGTGCTTTATATAACCCTTTTCCTGCCTACTTTTTTCTCTATATGTCAACAAATCAAGAATACTCTGAAGAACATAATCTTATATATTCTAATTCCATCCTGCCCCAGAAGTGTTTGTGCATGGGACAGATAAATTTTCACTTCTGTCTCGTTTGCTTTTTCTGGTGAGTATTGGGGTCCTAGTTCCATTATATGATTCCACATAACATAAGGGTGAGTATCAAAGGAGCATCAAGGTGCTATTAAGTGCACTGTACAGTCACTAATCTGAAGACAAGGAAACCACGGACACCAAGGATGACTGTGACTTGCTGCAGATCACACAGCTGATATGTCAGATAGAAGTTACTTTTCTGAGAGGAAAAGGAGGTGAAAAAACAGCTGGTTTAAAATAAATAGTATATTACCTATGACTGACTTCTATTAAAACTAATGCCTTCTTGCAGAGATTTGTGGTTTTGGCATGTTGGAGTGTATCATGTCCAGTGAAAGGATTTCTTTGCTAGTCTTTTCATTTGTAGGTGTACAGCATCCCTGATGTAAGAATAGCAAGTGTTGCGTTAAAGGCTAAAGTAGCCCAAGTTGTCGTTATAAGTCTGGTCGCGCTCAGTGCACGGAACTATACAAAACTGTCAGTCATGAGGTTCAGAAAGGATCCCCTTGCTTTCTAAACTCCTTCTCAGAGAGGGGTCTAGGGGCGGCTAGATCCAGACTTGGTCAACGGTTTATGTCTAAAGGATTATATATGCGTCATTCGGTGCACTGAACTATCACGATTACGGATGCACTTATAACGTACTACACCTTCAGTCTAGTCACGTTCCATGAACTACGACGGCCACCCTTAAAGAGTTTGGTCGCGTTCAATGAGAACTATCACGGCTAGATTAATGAATAGTGCAGTTTATTAAAGCAACAGATACACAGGTTCTTTGGATTGCCGGGGATAAAATCACTGCAGAGCACGTGCAAATACCAAGACTATGAGTAATACTACTTGGCAACAAACGCGTTAAAAGATGTAAAGCGACTTTATAGAGATTTCTAAGTTGCGCGCAGAGGCACTTGGTGTGACCAAGTGTTTGAATCTTACCCAAAGGCATCCCGATGGGGGGGAAGAGAGGCTCAGCCCGTCGACTGATCCCAGA
>WAAD01032510.1:144115-166041 GCA_013389945.1 Fregata magnificens | reverse complement strand
TAGTTACGAGTTTCAAAATGCTTCTACTACTAGTAACTGAATAGCTTGAATCTTGTTGCCCAGCTACCGCCTAAATAAGAGGCGGGTAGCTTTTGGGATGGAGGTGTGTTTCGGTATTATAACGATATTATAATGAGCAAAGTTCACCAAAAGGACAGCATTTTGTCAAAAGCGTGACAGGCCGTTGGCCCAAGGTAGTAACTATGCAGCTTATCATTGTTCCATGGTACTTTCAAGTTCCTCTAGTGTCACAGAGCCTGGCCGCAGTGTCTCCACTCCGCTCCACCCTCCGTGCGGCTGCTCTTAGAGTCGGCACACCAAGTTCCCCTGGTGTAACTAACATCTAAGGTTGCAGGCCTAGGGGACTTCCATGGAATGGATTCCTTGCATGTCAGCCGCACTCCACCCTGGAAGCTTCTTCAATGCTGTACCTTTCTTTAAAATGTGAATATACGTTTAATTTTCTAGGTTACCTTCAGCAATTATTCCACAGCAAGTTCTCACTTTTTCAGTAGTTTATTTCCTTTTTAAAAAAAATCTATTCTGCTAGTAGTATCCATCCCTTATGACTAGCTTTTCTTCTTTTTTCTTGATTCAAGCTGCTATGGAGGATCATTTATAGCAAAGGAAGAGTTGAAGAGGCTGGAAGAAGCCTAGCACTATTGACTTTACAGCACTCCAGACTGTTAGCAGATGTTTCATGGGGCATTTAGGTAGCAGCCCAGCCTGAATAGGAAGAGTCAGGATAAGACCAGATCTTAAGGATTTGGGGAATGAAAATAGTGCAAGTCTTGTATAATAAAGGTATTGCAATATGTTAGAACCTGTTTCAGTTTTCAATTAAATTGCATAATATTTATCTGAAAACAACAGTATCTTAATTGTACAGGAAGAAGAGAGAGGGGATGTCCCATGTTCACTTTTGCTTCTGATGTTTCCTGTCCTGAATGTTATCCATTATCATATGGGTACTGCAAGAACTATGTTGCCTTAGACATGCAATGATCTTGCTTATGTGGCTTCAAGTTCAGCAATATATTATAAATATATATCATGGATTTAAGCATCTTCCCCTGTTTTATATGCATGATTAAATAATGAGTTGAATCAGAAATGCATTCTTCTCAGTACGATAAATTGATGGGTAAAGGGCACTGTGTTACAGTACTACCACCTCAAACTGTTAAACAGTTCTGCAAATCTTACTATGTGAAGCAGGGAGAAAGAGGTGTTGTGCACTGTCTTTTCTTTAAAACCTGGAAAATGGAAAAAATAAAATATTTATATTCAAATTTTAAAAAATGCAAAGTATAAAATAACTAAACACAAAATGCATGTGCCTCTGTAACTGAAGATAACTAATATTCAGCAATGCTTGGCAAAACTCTAGGCTAAGAAAAATAAAACAAGTTATCCAGCTGAAACTATGGAGGAATTTTTAGGTAAACAGAATGTAATTTTTCTACCTGAATTGGACTGAGCTGCCTGCATGTAAATTCTGTATCCTAAAAATTACATGCAATTATATAGCAATAATAATTTTAGTATGTTCCCTGATTTCAGGATAAATTATATTCGGAATTCAGTGCTGCAAGGTCTTGAAAATAAAGCTTGTGCAGTTTGAAATGCCTTAATTTCTCAAGTAACATCTTCTCTTTGTCTGGGAGCTATTGAGACTATACTGTGAACACAAGCAGAATTTTAATGGCTCTATTCAGCCTGAAGAAAGGCATCACAGAGCGCAGATCTAGTTCTCTTACAAAGTATTTTTCGGAGTCTAGATGTAGTTTTTTTAACTCTTATTCATATAAAAATGCAAAGTTCTTCAAAGTGCAGTTTTTGCTGAGCCCTTCTTTGGCAGCAAACATACACTTCACCATTTTGATTGATTTGACCATTTCAAACAGACAATTTCATTGGACATTTATGTATTACTGCATTACATTGGATATTTATTCACATGGTAGCAAATAGACTAGCAGAAAGGTAACTAGCTGGATTTTAGATTTGCTTTTGATATATCTTTACATTTTAGATGCAAGTTGGTTTTAAAATGTGTTTTCCTTTGTTACAAGATTTTAAAAATTATGGGGAGAAAAAAATAATTTAAAAAGCACTTTCATTGCAAATTGATGTCACAGTGCTGGCTGAAGTGTTTTGTGGGAGAATGCTATGACAAGATGTGCTTGTCATCGGTACTGAGTGAGATGAAAAGTACCACAGCTTGACTTGGAGCATGTGGTTAATCAGTTTGTTTATTTAATATATTTGATCAGGTTGTCATGATGTGTGAAGCATCTGAATGTTACCTGTGGTAGAGATCAAAACATGAACTTTGCAAACTTTTCATTTTCTGATTAAGACTTTGTAGATGGCAATCAGTTATGCCTGCTTGTGTCTTTAACAGAAAAGTGCTTCACTGAGCCATGAACATTTCCTTCAGAATTTTATTGGTAGACCATTGTACAAAGAATCCTGAACCACTTGGTCTGCAGCTCCTAGTCTAAAGAAGATCATACTGACAATCTCAGTGCACATCACCATTTCCAGTGCAAGTTGTGGCGAAAGGATATAAAGCACACCACGGCAATCTGCAGGTTGAGAAACCGAGTTCCTCCTCTGACATACATGTGCCTTTGTTTCCTAATGAAATGAATCAGACCTGAGACTTTTCCATTTTGGGGTCAGATCCATGAAGATTACCCTAAGCTGATGAGCGTGTGAGAAATATGTTCTTTATTTACAATATCACCACATTCATCCTTTGATACAGTATAAAGTATCTTGGTTCCTTTCTCCTAGTTCCTTTCCTTTTGGTGTTAAAAACCTGGAAAAGAATACATGCCAACTTCCTCTAACTTAGAACAGCCCTTGGGGTCTCATCATTCTTAGTTGACATTTTTAGTGATAGTTAAACTATGTGCTAGATTCAGCCACATGATGAATTAGAAAAGTGCAATTTGATGATAAAAGTCAGCTTGTTGAAATTTAAATTACATCATGCAGTGGGTACATCTCTAGAGTTTGTATCACTTTACATATAAGCATAGAACTGCCCTTAAATCATACCTAATTCTGATTTTTCTAGCTAAAATAGAAGGAATTTCTTTTGTGTTCTTTCAACTGATTAAATAATCCCATTCCTTTAAAATGTTTTTATCCTGTGTCAATCTCTCTTCTATTACATACAAATTAACATACAAGGTCAATCAAGTACTATAAACAAGGGGGTTTTTAAATTTAAGTTTTCTAGGCTACAGTGCTGACCTATATGGATTAAAATATAATTTTAGAGAGGTCTTTTCCTCTGAAACCAACCTGCTCAACTGTAATTAGGTATTCATGTGGCCTTACAACCTCATCACTGTAGTCTTTGAACATTGGATGAATCTTACCAGTTTTAGAATAATTTTCTGTCACATGTCTATGTGACAATCAGTTTTATTTTTTTATTGTTTCCTTTTATAACATTTACACTTGTCTGAGAAGTAGAAACTTCTTACAGCAAGTGAAGAAAGTGAGAAACTCTGAGACGTCAACAAGTTTAAAAGAAGAAGAACAATCCTGGTTACTGTTGAAAATGTTTGTTTTGCTAAGCAAACTTCCTGAGTAAGGTAAGGCAAGGAAATACCTTGCTACCTTGTTGATCTAGTGGCTTGATTTATGTTCAGGAGGAGCACTTTTATGAATAGAGTATACAGGATGAGGAAACAAAAAAAGGATTTTTTATTATAAAGCTAACTTCTAGAGCTTTCAAAACATTTTGTCTATTCCTGTGCAACATACATTAAATGACTGTTCCTATTTTAAAAAGCTGCTGACGTAAAGGATAAATATGAGTAGGCAAGAAAAAGCAAGTCAAGGTGGACAACACAGATTGATGCTAATTGCAATGCATGAACAAATGTTAGCAACGTTTGTGTTTTCCTTAGCCAATAACAAAATGGATTTGTCAATGCATTGCAGAGCAAGTAAGTTTACAAAAGCGGCTGAAGTCTGAAGGTGCTTCTGGAGGGGCTTGAAAAACTTTTGAAGTGATTGTTATCAGAAGAGTGAAGTGAGAAGTGGGGGGAAAGTAAAGCATAAAGATTGAATGATCAGATGTTTGGGTATGGGTTAATGGAATTGACTAGTTTTGGGGACTTGGGTTGGTTTTCGTGTTTTGCTTTGAAAAAGTAAAGCGTGCTGGCTAAATTGTTTTGTCTTAATATTAGGGGTAAATGGGGGAAAAAAGGTCAATCTGGAACTTGGAGAAAAATTGACAGTTTTTATAGAAACAACTAGATCTGAGGCAATTAAAGGATGGTTAAATGATTTTATGATACTATAAAGCTTCAGTCAGTTTTACTGATTGCACTTACACTTCATTTTCTCAGGTTAGTTCAAAGTCAGGGGAAAGACTACATACCGCTGCAGTGAATCTCCTCTCAAGTTAGGGAAAGTGTATACTGTTTGTTAGGCATTAGTCTGGGTCAGATTATGAACCAAAATGTGCTCTAACACCTCTAAGCATGCAGTGGGAGCTACAAGTGTGTACTTCTTACCCAAAGAGACAGGGGAATTGTGTTTCATCTGTCGAGAATTAAATTACAATTGAAGGATTCTGAAACCATCAGTGAAAAAATTATCTTTGATTCTGTAAAAGAAATAAGCTGGTATATACGATTCATTTTTAAAAAGCTGTCTGTTCCAGAACGAGGATGGTGACAGTATTTACAAATTACCTTTGACGGTAGTATATTTTATGAATTCTCTTGACACTGTTCTTCTTCTCCTTATGGGCTTATACTGACCTCTCCTATTTCTGCAACGCCCTGCTGTGAAAGCAACAGTACAACAGCAAAGGAAGATGAGAGAAGAGCAAACAACAACAGGAATCAACCAGACACCCAAAGCTGCAGCTTCCCAGGCAGGTGCCTCATTATCTGAAGTATAATTCCTACCACTGTAGCCTTTGGTTTCATTTAAGTGTTGTTTACTGCCGTTCAGACGAGGGGGAGTGGGCATGTGGGATAATACCTCAGCAGACTTGGATATCAAAGTTGAGGGTACAGTCTTTTCGTCCAAGCTGGTGATTGACCTAGTGCTTACTGAAGTTATGCTTGTCCTCTTAGCAAAATGATCATCCAGTGGAAAAGTTTCTGCCCTGGAGTAAGTGGTAATTTCAGGGTTTTTGACCATCAGGCTTGTACTGGAGGTGTAAGTGCTTGCTGTTAAGCTGTGGCTAGTGGTAGAAGATGGAGCTTGGAGCAGAAGAGAACTTGACGTGGCATTATGATGCTGGCATCTTTCCCACTCGGTGGCCTTTGTGCTGTTTTGCCTTTCGTATTTATTCAGTGAGGAGTGAGTATTTGGCTCTTTGGATGTCAGTTTTTCAAAAATAAGAAGATCTGGATCAATCCCTATTAAATCATAAACAATGTTAGTCTGTGTGATAAAAGCTCATCTGCACACCCACAAAAGGAGCACATGGAGACAATGGCAGCTCAGGGAGCCCAAATAATACCCATCAACACCTTCTGGACTGGGGGTGTCACTGCTTAGGGTTATGGGACACCTTATGGGATGCAAGGGAAGTGCATTTTGGGATTGCACAGGACTTACTATGGGATGCTTCAGGAAGGAACCAAAGGTGAAGAAAGGGAGGGATCTAGGCTACTAGGGAGTAGGGGTGTCCCAGCCAGCTGTGTGTGTGTGTGACAGTCTGCACCAGCAACTGGAGGGGGGCTACGCCCTCGGGGTCTCTTATGTCTAGGTGCCAGCAACAGGGAGACTGGGGTCCAGGGGCAGCTGCTGGGCAGACTGAGCATCTGAGCCCGGCTGCTGGGGGGATTCACATTGCGCGTATGTGTGTGTATATATGTCTTCACCAGCAGATCTCCATCCTGTGCAGTCAGAGAAAGCAGGATGCAGCTCTTGGTGCTGCCTGTGTTCATGTGTCTCCTTTATGCATATGCCTCTGTAACCTGTGTGGCTGGCTGTGTATATATGTATACTTGTGGTATCTATGTGTGCTCTTTGTGCATGTGTCTAACGGGAATACATTTTCAGCCTTGCTACTGGTTGGATCTTGGGACATGGAGCAGTGGGCAGACTCGCCTCTCAGTCTCTCAGATCTGGTATGGTATTTTCCCAAAACATAGTATTGATTAAGTACTCAGAGCATGAATCTTGAAAGCAGGGTGTATCTTCAAGGTCCTTTCTCAAATACTGAATGGAAGAAAGGGGGAAGTATTCTTAGAAGTTGGTACATTAATGAAAAAGGAAAAAAGTCTTATGCTTTTTTAGCATTGCATGTTACTTCAGAAGATCTTTTAGCACAGCAACTGACCTAATATAATTTTAACATTTCCTATCGTTGCTATGTTTTCAGCCTTTATAAACAAAATGCTTAGTCACCTGTTGTGATGTTGTACAAAATGACATTGATTCTAGCCCTTAGTATGCAACTTTCCAATGCTGGGCAAGACATGTGCAGGCAATTCATATTCTCATGAATAGCTCCATGGTAGAACACTGCCAGATTGCAGGAAACTGTAATACAAAAAGACTAAAGTTGAGCTTATCAGCATAATGAACATTGCATTTTGCATGTTATTACATTATTTAACATCAGGAGATCAGTAATACTGGGCAGCTCCATAGTACCTTAAATCTGTGGTTCTCATTATCGTGCAAACTAATCAAGCACCTAGTCAGTAAAGTAGAACTGCTTATAACTATATTCTTATTTTAAGAAGAAGGAATAGAATAGCCATCTGAATTCTAAATGTGCCTCTGATAAAATAAAAGCATATGCTTTAGCTTGTAGTCCTCCTACTAGTTGCCTTCCTTCACGTCTCAGCTGCAGTGAGCGGACCATTTCTAAAAGTAAAGTTATCAAGGAAGACAACTTTGAGATGTTTTATCTTGTGTAATATACCTGTCTACTTGAAACAGGACTGCAACCATTCATTTCACCCAGGCTATTAAAAAAACATCCTGAACTACGATAAGTAAGGGACATCCTGCCCCGCTGCCGGTTCCCAATCGTTTTCCTTGTTCGCCTTTGGGCTATTATATTTCTGTGAATAGAATAGTTTAGACAATTCTTTATTTATGTTTGGAGGTTCAGTTCACATCAGAAATCAGGGCAAAAGTAATAATGAAAAAAATGGGTAAACAACTTGTCACTGAAACCCAATTTTCAGAAGTATACAGATGCCCGAATTCTAGTGGTTTAAGATTTAGATTGAAAATATATGCCGCATTACTTATGGTTAGTCACACTATATAAAAAGCAGGAAAGATTCTTCTTTCAGAGTCTTACAGGACATCAAAATCTCATCAAAGTATCAAGTCAAAAGTTAATTTTATTTTATATCAATGTGCTTAGAGCAGGACCAATGTTAGGTTTTTGTTTAGTCGTACAAAGTTTTGGAGGTTTTATTTATTTTAGTTTACCTGCCTTGAATGTAACCTCCATACTTGACCTGCAATTAAAAAAAGTATTGGCAGGGCAGGGGACACATTCGATAGCGGAAAATGCTGTAAATTGTTGAAACAGCTAAGGAGAACTTTTCTGATACTGATTCTGACTCTCAAGCTTTGCACTTCAGAAATTTGTAGCATACCTTCTGACTCTAAATTGGACAATTTGTGTATGAAAAAAAGCTTTTTAAGATAAGATCTCTATTCATTAATGTAACTATCTAGAACTTGTGGATTAATAGGGCTGAAGAGTTGCTTCAGGCAAACAATTTTTTTTTTTAATATTGGAAAGCATTTTAGTTACAGTATATTCGTGTAACACCCTTACGAAAAAGCTTTTTTTTACATAAATTGTTAGGAAACTACCTAGCTTTATAAATGTATTCTATTTACTTAGGTATTTATTCCAAGCATTTTCCTCATATTTGCAAGTAATGAAAATAAGTTGTAATACTTCTGCAATGAAGAATGGAAAAAAATCATGCAACTCTTCCTATTTTATGTGTCATTAAAAAACCAATAAAATCCCTAACCTATCTACAAATGAGAAAAGGAAGAAAATACACTAAACCCGTGCTTACTGTCTTTTCTGTATTACTTGTATTTTTTTCAGTCAGTAGCCTCAGTACTGCATCATAGATTAACACAGTAAACATAAACCTTGAAAATAGTTTTTTGCACCATAATGAACTTATCTGCCCTAAGAGAGAAACATTATTTTCAAAAAATGTATACGATTAATTAAATAAAAATTTGCAATGAAAATGCACTCTGTCTGTCTGAACAATACAAATTCAGCAGCTCTGTGGAAGAAAAAATCATGGCAGAAGTGCTGTTACAGAATTGTCTTGTGTTTTGTAGGTACTTACATATAAAGATCAAGGTTGTCTGCCTAGCTGAAACGAAAACGGTGATATTTACAAGTAAAACTGAGGTCCTAAACTGTAATGATAGCAAAGTAAAGCTAAATAAAAGATGATAATCACCAATTTTTCTTTCACTGATATAATTTTCATGTCCTCTATCTACCTTTAGTTAGGCTTTGTCAGTTTCCAGTTATTTGTCATAGGAACTTGAGTTTAGAGTAGATATTTATGAAAGTAAGACTGGTGCAAAGACGCTTACGATTATCAAAGCAACAGAAGAACATAACTTGTGGGAGACAGATTTATAATCTTTCAGGAATTATACAAAGCTCTGGCTCTATTATATACCAATTGGTTTACATTTTTCTTTAAAAGATTAGAAACGTAGTGTCAGAGAAGCATATTTCATAGAATCATAGAATGGTTTGGGTTGGAAGAGACCTTAAAGATCATGTAGTTCCAACCCCCTGCCATGGGAAGAGACATCTTTCACTAGAGCAGGTTGCTCAAAGCCCCACCCAGCCTTGAACACTTCCAGGGATGGGGCATCCACAACTTCTCCAGGCAACCTCTTCCAGTGCCTCACCACCCTCACAGTGAATGTCTTCCTTATATCTAGTCTAAATCTACCCTCTTTCAGTTTAAAGCCATTGCCTCTTGTCCTATCACTACACTTAGCCAGTACATAACTATTTTGATATATTTCCTGAGGACTACAGGCATTTCTACAGGTGACCATATAAAAAACATTGGCTTCTATGGATAAAGGAATTTAAAATCCAGTGACTATTTTTAAGAAAATAATTCTGAATATAGAAATAGTTCTAGGCATCTGTAAACATTTTGCATGATTTTTAGCATAAGTTATCAGTTTAAAAGACAAAGCCCTTCAAATATTTCTGTGAAATATCTATGTAGTACTTGCTTTTCTGTGATGTCTGTTGTTCCAGGATTCTCAAACACTCTGCAAACACTAACGATGTGGTATTATTGAAGTAATTGGTTGAAAAATCACAATTTTTACATGTTTGTTCACACTGATGATTTTTCTTCCAACAGAAAAGTGTGCTTCACTTGCATCACATGTAGCAGTATGTACCCTTGCCTTCAGACCCAGGTATACAATGTTCTGGATTTTGTCAAAGAATGGATGTTTTGTGCTAATAGTATACTTTATGTTTGTTTTTCAGTGTGATGCATGAATACTATGCAAGTTTCTCACATAGAGACTATTTTATCTAAGAATATGTAAGACACCTGAAAATACATGTATTCGTTTGAAGGGAGGAATGAAATCTTCAAAACCTTTCCAATCTTCCAAATTTGTGCAGAGTTCTGTTGTCATTAGAAACTCTGGGTTTTAGCACAACATTTTTATAAATGTTTTTAATGATTACTTTGCAAGCTCTACGAAAATACCATTAAATAGTAGAAAAAAGTATCTCATCTGAAGAACTTGGCTTCTGTGGATATATTCTCTTTGTGATGTGAATGTGATGGATTTTATTGCGTAAAATCAGATAAGAAAAATAAGTCACAAACCTATTTTTTTGTAAGAAAGGATAGTTCTTTGGTCAGGAAAAATAAAAGCATGCTATAAGATATTTTGCATTGCTTTGAGGAGATATAAACAACATATTTTATTGCTTGTTTTTAAATTATTTCAAAATTTCTTTTTATCTTGTAAGATTAGCTTTCAGTAACTGTGCTATTACTGAGAATCCAGCAAAGAAATTTCTCTTACCAAACACCTTATCAACATTTCTTGAAATCTTAATTAGGACATCTATTGGCAATAGTATTTGTGGTAGTGGCTACATCTGTCTCTTTGGGATTGTAAGGAAACCACAAGCTGATTTAAAGCATATCTTCGAAATGCCATCTAAAGTCTCTATTTTAGTGAAGATCGTAACAAACTTGTGCTTGACTATGTAACATGATAAAAATGAGATTCCAAGTTACCCTTACTGATCTCTGTAAGGTATCCAATCCCATGTTCTGTAAGAAAAAGTTTGTTGTCCAAATAGGAAAAACATTGCTGAAATGTATGTAATTGTTCTTTCCTCACAATATTTAAGACAGAAGTTGACTCTTCCCAGGAACGCTGCTGGCAGTTAGATTAGTTACGTCAGTGTCAGGTTGTCAAGGTTGCATTTTTGCTCATAATTCAAAATTTCATCAAAATTTATATTGACTGTTTTTAGTACCTGGTACTCACTTTCATCCTCCATATCCAAAAACCTTTCAAGTCTTGTCAGTTTTGCAGTCGAATTTAGGCACTGCAGACACACACTTCACATACGCTCCTAAAATATACTCCTATAGTGTACCAATGCACTGTGATACAGAGAAAGTATAGTCTTGGGCTTAAGACAAGCAATGATTTCTCGTATTTTTATTCTGAGTCTCAGTTTACAGGGCTAGGGAAAAGGGGTTGCCACCTGAATAACTGCTACTGTTTATTGCTCTAACTTTATTGTTCATATTAACGTTGTACCTGTGTTGCACCAGAAACATGGTGTAAACACAGAACAAGAGTGCTCTCTCCAAGAAAATGAATATTCTTGTATTTCAGAGAAGGACAAATTGTGTGTTCACTCCCCTCTCCCCCTTACCATGTCCTAGTCTAGTACCTAGACACCAAGTCAGTGTCACTGATTTTTCTCTGCAGGAGTAGATGGTGATGGATACTGAAGAGTTATTGTTTCAATGTTAACATTGCCCACAACCTTTGTAACAGAAATCTAAAATTACAAAGCAGACCCTAGGATTTTCATGTGTTTCTAGTGTGTTCTTCTAAAAAATTCGGATTATCAAGTTCCTTTGTACAGGTCTGAAGATGGGGGAACAGTTACAAGGTGCTTCTGCTTTCCTGCCTCAAAAAAATACATATATCCCAATTTTTTGCATTATTTCTTCTTCAAATAAAGGAATGTTTATATAAAAATTACCCAAAATGTTTTTCCTCATACATCATGATGAAAATTTTAATCTATGCCACAATCTTGATAATAAACACTCACCATTCCTCAGAAGGCAGCAGGTTCTGCTGCACTGTTGGGGTGAGACTTCTGCATATATCTTCAGCACCTGGGCTCCCCTCTTCTGCGATTCCTGAAGGTCAATCAGAAGACCTGGGAAACGTCGGATCCAGCAGTTTTTGTAAAATGTAGTGGGTGAGCAGAGAGAGTCTGACTCCACAGCCAGACCCAGGAGCAACAGCACTTCTGCTACTGCCACCAGCAGAACCATCTCCTCAATGTAATGGGCTTAGTCAACGCGCTTTCTCCTCCACAGATGCACTAAAATTTGGACCAGCATTTTAAGAGACGATCTCTTGGGTGGTGAGGATACTGCCAATTCCGCCAGGACATGAGCCAGGGGATGTTTTTTCCAAACAATTCCCATGATGCTGTTTGGGAAGCTGCTGGAAGGAAGCAGCCATTTTATGAGCTACATACAATTATAATAGTTATTATTGTTCTCTAACTTAATCATTTGGAGACAGTTTTTGAGAGACAACAGGCACAGGTTGCTTTTAGTCATTCAGAGAACTTGTTTCTGTGGTCCCAAGTTTGTGTTTCTTGTCCTTCTAAGACCAAACTAGGCAGACAGCCTTAATATGTGATGAATAATGGTAAGCTCAGCATATTGTTTCACCTCAGCTCTGAAAATATGCGGTAAAGTCACTTGAGAGCAGGTAGGTCTGCCACTTTGTTCAGGCACACTATTACACAGAAGAGTTTAGTTTCGTAACACTTTTTGAATTATCTGGTGGCTGCAAATATAGTTTCCTTCTTTACTAACAAACTGAACTATCTAATTGTCTGCCAGCCAGAGGTGGAAATTTGTTCCTCTTCCCTTCTCTGTTTTGGTTGCAAGAATAATATGATTTTATTTGCAAAGATCTAGGAATAGATAAATATGACTGGAGAAGGCTGTGACCTACATTCATCTCCAGATTAGGTAGGTAATCAGAGTCCTGCTCCTAATTTTCCATAAGTTTAAGAATGTTGAACAGTCTGTATGGGTTCTTCTGCTTCTGTTTAAGCTTGGAAAAGGCCTGTGAGAATGCAAGAAAGAAAATATAGTTGACATATAGGGAGGCAATTTTTCAAGCACCTGGTCTGAAACCTGAAACTCCCACGTGTTTTGTTTCTTAAAAGGACCCAGTCTGATCCCTGATTCCCACTTCTGTATGCCTTTCATACAGAAAGGCTTTAAAATACTACAATACATGAGTTCATTTAAACTTAATGGACTATACAGTGAGGTTGAGAGAATTAGGTAGAAATACAGTTGTCTGCAATAAAAATTGTGTGTTGAATGTATAAAAATATTTTAGACGGCATTTTTTCCCCTCAAGATTAGAATCAAGGAATTTCCCAGTCTTACACGAAGTATAGATCAGTGACATGGTGTGGGGAGGAAGCCTCAAACTCATTTTAATTCGTTAGTCATTATAGCTGGTGTTTGTTTTGCTAAACAAGCCCCCCAGTTTGGAAATGAGCCGATATGTATACAGTTTTGTTCCTTACAGAGCTCCTTAGAAGGTAACAGAGCTCAGAGCAGGTTAACTCCTGTTGATCCAATAGCAAGACCAAGGCATTTATTTACTCAGTGGAACCGCTGGCTGTAATTAGGAGGATTCCACATAAATGTCTGGTTTTATGCAGATTGCATGTCTGCTGCGGGGAATACGTGAATTAAATTGTAAGAAAGAGCGTTAAGTGGGTAATTCTTTAAGCCTCTGTCCGGAAAACCAGCTCTTGGTACTTGTGTTGTTTTATTAGTTTCGGTAGTTTGATGTGCTTTATTTTTATTTTCATCTCTGTGTGAAAATCACTACTTAAAACCTTAGATCTGTTTCAATACACCTGTTAATTTGCATTCAGTTGACTGCACAGGGATGTTTTTAGGCATTTATCTACCATTGGCGCAAGCACTACTGACAGTGTATTTTCCTAAAATATTTGTTTCAGCTTTCCAAATATTCCAGTGCATCCCTTGGTATGGGACACAGTCAGAATTTTGAAAGATATGCCTGTGTTTTGACATTACCTCCAGTATTTAGTACGAATTTTGGATCTGTTCTGTTCTGTAAGGCTTGCATGCAAAAATGTTGATTCCTGATTGCTTTGCTCACTTCTACTCTTCCCATATCTCCAAGAAGAGAAATCTAGAAGATTCTGAATAAGTTGGGGAAGCATGGAACAAGAAGATTAAACTGATACAAACCAAGTACTTATATTGGAAAAAGCTGAATATGTCTTTAGTCTATTGAAACAAATAGGATTATTTGCATGAACAAAAATTTAGATATAATAGGTAGCTTTAATAGTATATGTGTTTGTAGTTACAGAAAGATTACACTGTCTCAGCTCCTCTGTTTTCATACGTTTGATGCCTTGCCAAGTGTATGTGTAAATAACATATGTTTACTTCTTCCTTTCCAGAAAAACAAACAAACAAAAAAACCAAACAAACAAACAAACAAAAAAAGGACTAGCCCTGTGACCTTCTTCAGTTAGATGGACCTGAAATACCATACGATTGTTTCAATTTCAGTGGGGCTCTGTCCAGACATTGAGATAAAGTGCGAGACTGGATGTGAACACGCCTGAGCATCTAAGCATCTTTCAGACCATTCAATAAGTCTTTGTTTTGAATAAAGTAACAAATTCTTAAGTACCTGTTACTTCCATTGAGGCAGTCACCAAGCACAGTAAATGTGAGTACTCACTGTGCATAATGTTTAATTATGTATTTGCAAAATTGAGCTTGGGTAACTAGTCTTGTACAGATCTGTGTGTTTTCAATGTATATTTTAAATCTCTTTTTTGTTTGCCACTGTTTGTCAACAGACATGTTGCTAGTCTTTCTCAGCACCTTCATGTTCTTATTCTGTTCTTCTGCTGCGTGCTTCAACCAAGGAGCCGTTTTTCCTTTTCATTACTTGTCATTCTTTCTCCCTTCTCTGTTTCTGAATAAATTATAAGAACAGGAATAGCTGCAGGGAAACTTTTTTTGAATGAAACATAAAGAGATTGAAATAAATAAATAAATGGTTGCTTTAGGCAATTTCCTTTAAAAACTGAAGAGTTATCTCTCTTCAATTTCACAGTCTTCTGCCAGCTTCCCCATAATTTCACTTTCACTTTTCTACAGGAAATGCATATATATAATTTAATGCTGAAGTTTTAAATCACAAACACTTTGCAAGAAGGAAATACCCGAGTCTTACCTGCAAACCAGTGACCGACTGTTCCATGTGCTCTGCAAGGAGGGATCAAGAGACTTTTACTGCTAGTAAGGAGTCTCTGGCCAGTATCAGACCAGCACTTCATGTTATTTAGTAATTCTTTTCATCGGTCTTCTCAAATTTCTTCCTGGAAAACAAAAAGGCAGTTGCCTGTTTTCTGTGAGAATGCGGGTGTCTTTGCAGACCTTTCAGTAAAAGAGATATAAACGTACCTGCCACAAAGGAAGAGAATGATCTTTTTAATGATTCTTGTTATAAACAGAAACAGTACCTGAAGTTTTCCACCTGGGCTGGCAGTGATAATGGCACAATCCAAGAGCTTCCTAGCACAAAGGATTCATCATCAGGCATTAACTCTTTTTTTGCCAAATATAAACAAAAGCAGGCACCTTTTCCATATAAAGTAACAGACCTATATTGATATTTCGAACTATACTTAGTTTATATGGAATATATGGTTCTAGTACTCAGAATACGTAAAGACCAGAAAGATCTACAGAGTACGGGAAAGCATTCCCAAAAAGAACTAAAAATGCCAAGGGTTTGGTCCTGTAGTCAGATCAGCCTGTCTAAGACTACACAGCACATTGGCTTCGTTCACGGGTCATCTGTTGTCCACGCTGTCATTGTCCCGTGCTTCCCTGCTGAATGTCTTGAAGTCCCCTCTCAGCCCTGAGGGGGGAGGACAGTCAATGTCCTGGGTCAAGCTGAAGTTTAGGCATTTATGCTGTTCGAACAGCTATGGGAGACAGTGGTGTCAGTTGCTATGTCCCAGCCAAGGCGAGTGCCTGTCTTTGACAGGTTCTCCTTTCTTCTGCTCTGTCAGTGGTGGTTAAGCCAGTATGATCAGAGGGGGACACATGCCTCATGTAAACGCAGACTAGACAAGAGGGGACAGTTGGGCCTCCTGTCTGCATCTTCCCTTTCCCAAGAAGATTATAGGAGAGAAGGGAGAGATACGTAGGCAGCGAGTGATTGCTGCTAGCACAGGCCCAGCCTGTCTCAGGCGTGGGAAGAGACCGGTGCTAACCGTGCAAGGCACTTCCCTGCTACACTTGAAGATGTTAGCTTAAATCATCGGTGGTTTAGATTGTCTCTGACAGAGCAGTTGAAAGATGGCAACTATCAGCTGAGAAGCAGCAGCCTCCAGTTTCCCATGTGAGTTATGAACCTGCCTATGTCCTCATTTGAACATCAGTAAGCTTATTTAATCAAATGTGCGGCATAATCCCATGCAACGTCAGCCCTAATAATCTCTGCTGAAGCCAGTGGAGCTCTGTGCCTGTGTTGCGCTCCATGTGAATAAATTGAATTGCAGGCCTGTGTTGAAATCGTCTTTATCTCATTTTTCTTAGATATGTACATATGTGCTTTCCCTTTATTACAGCAGTGTTAAGGTCAGAATTTTACCTAAGATAAGTATTTTGATAATGCCAGAATATGTCACCGTAACTCTATTATAGTATAAAAGTTATAAAATACTAATGGAATGAATCATGAAATAATGAAATGTAAAAGTACTTGAAAAAAAATCAAAGCAAATCTTTCTGACATTACTGAAATACTGCACTCACTTTCTCCTTTAAAATTTCCTTGAAATCAAAACATTCTTGCAAAATGTCCTAAGTCCAACAAAGCAGCATTTTTTGAGAGAACTGTTTTGTCAAAAACAGCTATTAGTGGTCAGATTTTGGTTTGGAGCAATATATCAAGTTTTTAATGAATCTGACCTTCTCCAAGGTTTGGGGCAGTTGGGTCCAAGATTCTGGTTTCAGCCCCATCCCAACAACATGGTAAAAAGAGGTGAAATATTACAGCTTCTGTTCCTGGGACTTTGTGCAAACCATTTTTTAAACCCTTGTTTCAAAGGGGCTGCCAGGCCCTGAGATTCTCTCGGAGCTTGGCTTCAAACTAATTCTGGTAAAACCTCTGCACGAAGGCTGGAGTCTGTGTGTTCAAACAAAGAGCAACAGAAGTCCTAGCCAGATTAGATTTATACAAATATGGAACTACTGGCATACATATAAACTTGAGCCAAGGTTTATGACAAAAGGCACAATGTTTAGCAAACACTCTAATGAATGAATGCTGATTTATGACAGAACTTGAAACTAGGCAAAAGGGCTGGAGTTTCAATATTGTGATGAATTTTATACAGCTGGATACTTAGTGAAAGTCTTCCATGTGGGTTACCATTCATCTTACCTCGTTATTATGTACTAAAGTTCAGTTCTGCCTGTCTGCACCAGAATTTAAAAATATATGCTGTCTTAAAAGCACCGAGTTTACTCTCATCTAGACGGAGCTACACAAGAAAATTCTGGCTGGGGATGCACGATGCATTTGTGCAGAACAAACATCCCTAACAGGAGATTCAGCAGCAGGCAGAGCACTCCAGCAGCCTGACCCCCATTCAGGTTTTGTCAGGGAACACTTATTTCACCTGAGAGAGTTTCAAGGAAGTTCCTTACTGGGTCTTTGGCCTAAAAAAATGGAACAGATTGAATGCTGTTGTAACGATTTACACGCTCATGCCTCCATTCTGTTGTCTGGTGACTGAACTTTCTCATGATCCACAGAGAATGCCCACTAGCACACAGACTACGGGAACTGCCTTTTTGCTGCCCAGAGAGAGCTCAGTAGCACACACTTTAGTATTAATCACTCATTAAACTTGACTAAAGCAGGGATAAGTTAAGTATAATAAATAATCAGTATTAAAAAAAAATACCACTCCAAGTATTTTTTGAGTAGTGTTACAACATACATTTGTTGCAAGGAATAAATATTAAATAGTACATCAAAAGCAAAAAAATTAAACAGAAAATAATAGGGGATAAAGTCTAAACAAGTGCTATTAGAAATAGGAGTGCTTTTTTTTGGAATAGCATCCCTAATGGCATTGGGTAAGAAGTGCTTTTTTTGGCTGCAAATCTGAAAAAAGAAATTACCTTTATTTCGCAGCTCATCCTTCACAAATGATAGAGATTTCAGTTGAAATAAAATTATGCTCCAGTCAGTTCCTCTCAGAAATGCCAAGATCCTTTAGAACACTGATATTTTTAATGCTGAAATACTGCAGGATATTTCCTATGCTCCACAGATGCTTTCTTTGTATCCTGTGACAAGGAAAATACTAAACAATGGCAGCAGTTGGTGAATCATTTCCAAAAGACTAATTCCTCTCTTGAGTAATTCCACTATTACTCAATACACAGTTCCCTGGCAGTACAGTGCAATTCCCTGGCGTCTCAAAGGGAAGAATGTGGCACTTTATATTTTATATTAGATAGCATGTATATTTTAAATATCCCCTGATTCGGTTCCAGTTCACGTTTTAGACTAATAAGGCTGAAAGGAATTCAATTTTTCCTTTGTTTTTTGCCCTTTATTTGGTCCTTTCCTTAGAGCAATCAGGTTGGTGTTGCTTTCTGGTTCTCATGTATTATCCAGTGTCTCTGTGTTGAATCAAGAGAAGTTTTGCCTAAAACAAACACAAAACCACTGCAGTCTTCCTTTAGGCACTGTACTGGTGCTTAAGGGTTTGGTTCTCCTCTGCTGCAGACTTTTTGTGTGACCTTGGGTTAGACCCACAAAGAAATTCAGGCTATATTTCATGTGTATGTAAACCAGGTTTCCTGCCAGGAAAAGCATTTGTCATTCTGATTCCCAGTCACCGGTACTTCTGTTACCCCCCTTTGCTGTGTCTTGTGACCTTACCAGACTGGAGACCCATCCAGCTTACCACACAAAGCCATTGAGTGGTTCACGGAGGAAAAACAAGTGGCCATGGTTTTCTAAGTAAATCTAAGCAGTGTTAAATACTTGAAGTGAATCTAAAGTGTAAGCAGGCTTCAGTCTTAGTGCACAGAGCAGGCTTGCACCAGCCCTATACACATGCCTTGCCAGTCAGGAGGCATGACCTGAGCTCCCATGAAAAACAGAAAGAGTGCTACTTCTGTCTAGTTATCTCTGGCTTTGCTTTTCCTATCTTTGTAGCAGTAGCTCCTCCTGACTCTCTGTGTTTCCTCGCTTTTGTGAGGCTAGAGAAGTCAGAGGGCTATAGAAGTGTATGCCCTGCGAGAGAAAGAGTCAGAAGCTTAGGTTTTCCGTATCACGGTTGAATGGTGTCTTACAATGTAGCTGCTGTATAAAAGAGCTTCTTCCATTTCCAAGTCTTTCTAAAAGAAAAGAGTGATCCCTCTTCAGCCTTGGAAATAATTCAGGCATTAACTACAAGAAAATAGTTCAGGCACCAAGCACAGGAAAAAGTGTCTAGACTGTGAATCCCAAGCAGAAATGGCCATCTCAACTCCAGAAAGCCCTTACTGACACTCTCTGGTGCCTTCCTGCTCCATTTGTTGGCACTTGAGAATCCTTTTCCTTGAGATAAATTTGTCTCCCCGACACTGTAGAGACACACCTGAAGTATCTAAAACAGGCTTGAAGATTTCACTCCAGAAGCCAAACTCTAAAAGCTAGGTATTGAAAAGCTGAGCATAGTTACCCTTGTCTTCTCTGTGTAAATGTCTTGTTCTCCAGGGTATGTTCTTTTATCACACACTCATTTAATATCTACCATGATGCAAACTTGTTTTCATGTTGTGTCATGCTTCAGCATGTTCTTGAAGAGTGATAGATAGTCCTTCATATTTGTTTCAAAGATCATGCAAGTCTTTTATGGCTCTTAACTACAGATTTTGACTTTGTAGCTCCAGCGCTAGAGTTCCATTTTTAACTCTGGAAAATACATTTCTTCCTCTCTTAAGATCAACCAAGATGATTGCTGGTGAAACAGCAAGACCTTTTCTTTGATTCCAGTATAATAATATGTATTATTGATCTTAGCATAAAACAGTATAGCTGTAGACTGGGAGACAGATGAAATTATCTGTACAAATATGGAACAGAAAGGTAGTCCTTGCCTTGGTGCATTTGCAGTGTAAGTACTATATAAGCACACCATACAGACTGACTGATTAGCATAGTGAAAAAACAAGGGAACTGCCCTGTCAGCAGGCTCTGACTTAACACAATTGCCCAGTCCTAAGCCTGGATAAAGCATGGATAGCCGACAATCAGCCTAGTAAAAATAATTGGTTAAGGAAACAGATTTAGGCTTTTTACAGAAGTGGCCATTCAACAAAGAGTACTGCTGACCCCTTGTGCGTGTGACCGCTCCTGATGAAAGCTATAGAAGTCAGTGCTCTCGAAAGTTTGCTGGCAGGAAAAAAATACTTATTAGTACATGACAGAACGGATCCAGTTTATTAAAAGCCTCGTGGACTGTGAGGAAGATGGACTTGAAATCCTTGGCAGAGCGGCAGGTGCAGGCACATAGGCAACAGAAGAAATATTCCATCTATCCAGGCTGTGGTGTCAACACTTTGAGGGAACAGAACTTACCGTAACCGACTACATGGAAAAAATCACTCACCAGTTAGGAGCTAACTTATCAATACCTCAAACATATGAGACTCCAAACCAGATGTCTAAAGATGGCAATCATACCACCATGTTGGCAGTCATACTGTATTCCAACAGGGGAGTTTAACGGCCATGACAAACACGAGCTCTCTGTTTACCCCTGAAGTATGAATGATTACAATTGCTTGAAATGTCTGCCTATGGGAATTACAGTACAAGCAGGAAATATGGGCTGGACTCCTACTGAAGTGGTAAGACACTTGCTGTGTGTGATGATCTTTTCAAGGCTGAACCTGAGGCAGAGAAAAAACCAGCCAGTGCTCAGACTCAAGCTTCAGCTAGGTGTAAGAAAGTCAAAAAGCCAAATGATGCAGTGCTTCATCAAGAACAGAAGACAGGAAAGTGGAATTTGAAAACTGATTAAATATTGAGGGACAATGAAAGAGGAACGGAAAACAAGCAGTCAGTGGAACTCATTAGTAGGAAAGAGAAAACAAGAGGTGATAGTAACCTCGCTAGGGACTGAGGCTGCTGAAGAGAGCTCTTTGGAACTGGTTGGAATCCTACATATGAAAGGATTTCAGGACATGAAATGGGCCCTTCAAAAACAAGATGATGAAAATGTTTTGAAGTGAGGTGGAGAACAAAAATGCACAGAAATGTACCCCACCTCAACAAATGCTTTGATAAAAGTCAGCAGAAGACAACACCTGTAACTCTGAGATTGACATTCATGTCATCTGTATGGGCAAGAGCTAAGAAGCTGAAGAGCAACGAAACAGTGAGAGGGGATCATTTCACAGAGAAAATGCTAAAAAGCAAACAACCCTGTCTTCCTTAAAAAAAAAAAAAAAAAGGAAAAAAGAAAAAAGAAAGAAAAGAAACAGCCTAATACCACTCTGAAGAGTTTTAACAGTTGGGGGAAATGATCCCTTCTAAGTAGTGGAAATAGGGAGTTGTCTGAAAACTAAGCAATCTGCAATAACTGGAGATGAGTCACATTACTGCTAAAGGCAAAGATTTTCTATGGTCTGCAACACACAGGGTGAAAGAAATATCTTTATAAAAAGTATAAAACATATTTTTAAAGTCTATATTAAGCGTCATCAGAATACACAGGATGGCAGACTTCATGTTTCAGCAGTTTCAAAACAAAACAAAAAAAAAGTGTCATTATGTTTCAAGAATGTAACAAGGCAGACACAAAACAGTCCCTTTATCCATGCCCAAGATGCTTGGTTATTAATTTGCTCTTTCCTTGTTCATGTCAAACAAACTCAGGGCCCTGGTATGTAGATCACTCTCATGAATAACATAGATGTCCTATTCCAGGAACTTAGTTTAAATAGAAAAGACAGAGAAGCAGAACAGGTTCTGTAGTGTCTTTATAGGCCAAACCAGGAGCTGAGACACTGAGGGACTTGTGCAGGAGGCATCAGGAAGGTCACAGCAGAATTATGTATCCTACTTGCCGTTCCTAAATCCTACTGCTGCACTAGACGTGCAAGATGATCCTTGGTTAGTGGATGCCACAGTGTCGAGAGGCCGTGGCATCACGCTGACTGTAGCGCTCCCGCATCCTCTCGAATACACGTACACATACCATATTTTTGGCCTGCGTGCGTGGTTCGAGAACATTCCCCCTCTCCGGGGATGCAGAAGTACATTTATGGCAAGAGGTTGGAGCCGCCGGCTGGAGCTGCGGTCCCGGCCCAATCCTGGCAGCGCCAGAGGGGGAGGCGAGGGGAACCGCTGCCCGTTTTGCCTGGTACCGCAGCCCGGAGCCGAGCCCTTGGCCTTTCCGATCGTGTCCCTGACACCCACTTGAGCTTGAACCGCGCCCCCCGTCCCCAGCCCGGGGGCCGGGCGGGGTGGCTGGGCGCCCTGCAGCGCCGCTTGGC
>WAAD01032510.1:131853-143944 GCA_013389945.1 Fregata magnificens | reverse complement strand
CTGGCGGAGCGGCGGCGGCAGGAGGAAGAGGAGGGGGAAGGGGAAGAAGGGGATGGGGCCGGGGCGGGGGAGGAGGTGGTGCAGATCCGGCTGGGGGACAAGTGCTACCCGGTGTGCAAGAGGAAGCTGATCGAGCAGAGTGACTATTTCCGAGCCCTCTACCGCTCGGGCATGCGGGAGGCCGGGCAGGGCCAGGAGGAGCAGCTGCTGCGCGGGGGGCTGAGCGCTCTGGGGCTGGAGCTGGTGCTGGACTTCATCAACACCTCCTGCCTGGCCAGGCTGGAGCAGGAGGAGGGGGGCGATGAGGAGCCCCCTTTGCTGGAGGAGCTGGTGGAGGCCGCTTCCTACCTGCAGGTCACCCCCTTGCTCCGCCTGCTCCTCTCCCAGGTGAGGCTGGGCAACTGCTTCGAGCTGCACCGCCTGGCTCAGGTCTACGGTCTCCAGGACTTGCACGATGCCTGTCTAGACTTCATGGCCACCCATTACCATCAGGTGCTGCGGAGGCCCGATGCCCGGCCACATCTCCTCCTGCCCCATGCTCTCCAGCAGCACTTGAAGGAGAGGCGGATGAGGGGCACCGCCACCCTTGTGGCCATTGGGGACTTCATGGGTGCCTCCTCCCTGGGACTGCCTCCGGGCTGTCACCCTCAGGTGGAAGCCCCCTGGTCTATGCTGAGGTATGATGAGGAAGCGCAGAGGTGGCTGCCCCTGGCCAACAACCTGCCCCCTGATCTGGTGAACGTCCGAGGCTACGGGTCGGCGATGCTGGACAACTACCTGTTCATCGTCGGGGGCTACAGGATCACCAGCCAGGAGATTTCGGCTGCCCATTGTTACAACCCTTGCCTAAACGAATGGAGTCAGCTGGCTTCAATGAACCAGAAGAGGTAACCCCTGCTCCCTGAAATACATGTGTGTCCATGTATATTGTCAAAATAGACCCCGTTGAGTCACGTGGTGTTGACTGGACTCAACGTTACCAGAAGTGATTCAGACCTGTCTCTGTGCCGTGAATCACCCGTGTCTCTTGCATCATGTGGTGGGAAGGACCGCGGCGCTTGGCGATGGCTTGGCAACATGCCACTGGATAGGCCTGGCAAACCTTGTCTTTACCAGCAACAGTCATCCCACTGCAGCACAACGCTGCTGCCTCTCTCCTGCTTAGGGCCCCCCCATGAATGGTGCGGGGAGCTGCTGTGGCAAGGGAAGGGTAAGGAGGACGGGACTTTGTTGTATAAATGCCGGTGGTTAAGGCCTCAGCTGTGGGAGAACATGAACTAGGCGTCAGCAGAGGAGGACTGTGCTGCAGCTCTCCACCATGTGTGATCATTCAACTCGGTGTGAAATCGTGGTGGGCTTCCACATTTCATTTAAATTGCAGTATACAAGGAGCCAGTCTCTCCAAACAGCTGTATTGCTGGTAGCAGAAATTCTCCCTGAAATAACAAAGATTAAAAAAAAAAAAAAAAAAAAAAGATAAAATTCTTCTTTTACTTTCTTTGTGGTATATTTTAACTCCAGTACTGTACGTGACAAGAATTTTTACTGCTCTTAGTGGGGATGTACAGTCCATCAGAGCTAGAGGTGGCTGAAAAAGTTTAGTTGGAGCAGTTTTTCATTGTTTTGTACTTTCATAAAAATCTGAATGTTTTGTAGGCCTGCATTTCAGTGAAATATTCACCAGAAAAGTGTCAGCAAGACTTTATGAGAACGTTTTGATCTGGGAAACGTTCATGATTTTGACAATTTTGCTTTTCCCTGTATCCTTTTGAATTGTTTGTTTGACATTTATGTTTAAATTAGTATTCAGAAACACTTGTATAATTTACATTTGAAAGAATAATAGGGAGCTTGCCTTGGGGGAGACCCAGGAAGAGAGGCCATCTCCCTGGCCAAGGTTGTGGCTGCTCTACCTTAATCATGCTGCAGAGTTAGCAAAACAAAGACTTGTACTTCATTGAAACAAAATGTTTCTGTTATCCAAGGTGAACTTCCTCATTGTTTCCGTTTTAGAAAAAGCGTTCAAATTTTTATCTTCTCTGTAACAAGTAAGGAGGCCAAAATTCACTGTAGAATGGAAAATCTCTTCTCCATCCAGTGAATTCAAGGAGCACCTGGAGACCCCAACCATTGGCATAAATGCTTTGTATCTGGGTAGTAAAATGGCAGTCTCTATTCCAGTCTCTATTTAGCTCTTGCCAGCTGAAACCCCTCAAAACAGGGGTTTGACCTAAAATTAGTTCTTTCCCATTTCCCTCTTTTTTTCTTTTTCACTTCCTGTGGTGGTGTGAGAATTTCACTGAAATGATTGCTTCCATAATCAGTCATCGGAATTGATCAGAAACAATTTTTTTCGGTATTTCTGGCTTCTTGAAACGGCGGTGTGAAAACTTTCATCTGTAAAATGAGTGTTTAGCTTTTAAACACTGCAAACACCTTTTCTTGCAGACGTATTTCTTAGAGCCTGAGCCTGTAACCAGTCTTCAGCGAGGCGCCTGTGGGAGCTGAGATGTTTTAGCCGGCCTTGCTTCGGCAGTCTTGCCTATGTGAGCATGATTGAGAGCACATGGGCCTCAGTAGGAAAGGATGATGGGGTCAGCCCACACAGCATCTCCTATGGAAATTAACTTAAACGTAGAAGTCCCACGTTGATCAAGTTACGAGGTTTTGGCATCGGTTTGTGTGAAGTGTATAGCAAGAGAGATGTTATTATGTGAGATGATTCTGCAGCACGGCGAATGAGGGCTTTTTAAAAAATACTTTTTCGAGGCCCTTTTTTCACCTTATGACCTGACTGTTCAAACTCCAAATCAGCTTTTTTCCCTCCACACTTTCCCTTTTTTCTAGGATATATAATGATTATATCTGAAATAAACACATGGATATTTTCTCCTTATATTACTCTTTTTAACTGCACTGCCATACCAACTTAATCTTGAAGCCCATCACAGGTGACAGCAAGGTTTTCCTTAGCATAGAATTTCACATTGGCCATTTATGGCAGAAAAGTAGTATGTGAATGGATATTTTTGGAATAGTCTCTATTCTTACGTTTCATGGTAGTTATTTCAGGTCAAAAAGAACCCAGAATTACGTCTGCCTCTAGACTGCAAGGTTGCAAGTGAGTATGTTGCTCTCTGAATGATAAGCAGGGGAAGTTTTGGGGGTTTTTTTCATGGAAACTCTGCTGACCCCTTCACAAAACATGCTTTTGACTTTAACATCTTCATGGAGGCTCGACTCTGAAGTTATTAACTATTATTTTTTCTATCTGACATAACATTTCAGCTCTTCAATGATCAGCTTGACATTTAGTGGCCAGAACACAGGAAGGGATGGCCTGTGCCATAGGAGCCAAGAGCAGGGAGATTTTTAGGATCAGTGAGTTTGCATTCAACAGGAACAGCACTGATGCCTGTCTGCCGCACAGATGTGCTGCAATTAGAACTGCACTTTGCTCGGCATTGTATTTTTAGTTTGTTATGCTGTAGTAAAATAAGCAGGGCAGTTGCCCAGCATGCTGCTTAGGAATTACAGTCATGTGACTGTCTGCCAAATGAATTTGTCAGCTGGTATAATTACATCCCATGGATGAATTTTTTACATACCTTGAGGGAGGGTTCTAGTTCCACTGAAGTTGGTTCGACTTAAGACAACATTTAAGAGTATCTGGATCTGGCCTATACGAATGGATGCCTATCTTGGCCTCAAGAGAAAGCTGAGGAGTTATGGAAATAATTGTGCTGATTTGCTGTTAAGATAAGAACTTCTCTGCCCTCAACAAACCTTGTAAATTCTATGATATTTTTATCTTTATTTCCATTATTATAATATAGAATCCCAGGATGCTGGGATTCTCTACGCATGCATAGATGAAATAGTCCCAACTTACTTCTAAGTAGAAGACAAAAGCCATCAGATGTATACTGAATACTTAGCAGTCATTCTGGTTTAGGTTATAGCTGTTAGCTTTCTTTCTAGAGGTAGAGGTCTTATTAGTGTAGTTTCAAATTTGTTCACAATAGGTAACTCCTGTATATTATTCTTGTGATGCCCACATAAGCTTGAAAAATTATTATTCCCTATTTATGTGTACACAAGAGAGATAAAATAATTTGCTCAGGTTCATATAGGAAGCTGGTGACTAAGCCTGGAATTTCTCATCATCTGAGGGCTAAATCTGGTTACAAGTAGTCCGTAACAGATCATGGTTTCTAGATCTTTAATTCTAGAGATATCGCTGTACTTGGAATAGTGTCTTCAGAGAACAACCTGGGCTTTTTCATGGAAGAAATTTCATGTAAATGTTGCGCAAGACCACTTGTGGTCTTTGGGGACAGGAAGGTAACAAGGCACTTTGGGGACTGTTCAAGTAATGCCCCTCAATACCTTTCCGTACTTTTCTTTAAATTGATGCTGTCAGTTGAAATTTGCTATTTAAAAATAACATACTCATAGGATTTCTACTGCATGTGCCAGTTACAGCTGTGTATTCCACTTTTATTTTCCTTCAGAACACTCATGGCAGGTAAATCTTCCAGGCTTGGAAGACCCTTGTAAACCCCTGGCTGGGATTATACACATGCACGTGGAACATGGGTTTTGTGAGCAATCTGTGCCTGAACTGCAGCCACTCTGAGGACTCTTAAAGGAATATAGGAGAGGATGCTCCTGGGGAATGATAGTGGTTTATGAGACCTTCTCTTTCCGCATTTTTGATTTTTTTTTTTTTTCACTCAAAATTCGTCTGTGTCGGGGAAAATAGAGTTTTCAAAAAATTTTAAGTTAGAAATATTCATGTCATGTTTATCACAAAAGTATCACACGCTTCCAAAGCTAAAGGCTGGATGCAGTGTGCTCTGCAGGCTCATATAATGAATAAAAAAAAAAACAAACAAAAGTGGTTTATGCAAAAAGTGTAAAAATGCTTTGGAATTGCCTTCGTAACTGTGCTTTCGTGATTCTTCATCTCTGTTGTAAATGCTTTAACTCTAGAATAAAGAAGTCATCTGATTTGTGAGAAATTTTAGGGTTATAGTTGATCATTTGGCAGGAAGGAGCCGCAGGTTAGTTAGTCCACCCCTCCTGCTCTACAGCAGAACGAAGTTTACCTTGCAAATACGTGCCTAACTTGTTCTTGAAACCCTCCAGCAAAGTAGATTCCAGTCTCCTCCTGCCAGGTAACTTGTTCCCATGCTTAGCTACCCCTCTGATCAGGAAGTCCTCTCTAATATCTATGCTAACTTCTTCTTGTTGTATACTAAATGAATGATATCTGTCAGTGAACAAGAAGAATGCTTGCTGTCCTCTTTATAGCCACTTTCATAGCGGTCTCCTACAGATACATCTATGGCTGTTAATGCAATCCAGAACAATGTAGGCTTTTTTGCAAGTTCTTGAATGTTGTCTTGTATTCAAAAAGCTATGCACTCTGACCTCCAGATCCTATGCATTTGTCCATTAATTTTTCTTCCTTCCTACATATAGTGCTTTGCACTTGTCTTTGTTGACTGAAAAATGTTGTATTTTGAACTGTGGTAAAACCCCACAGCTCAATCTTGCTTGTGTTCCTGGGGTTCCTTTCAGACGAAACGAGGGACATCAGAAGACAGCTCATACCTGGTCTTGTCCCAATAAGAAGGGTATGCGCTAGGCCTGGCATTTGGAAAGTTCTTTTGATTCCCCAAGTTTAGATAACTCAGTGATGTGAGTGGAGTTATATCACAGTTGAATCTGACGGACTATTCAGCTCTGTTGTTTCCAAGCTGTAGTCCATGGAACAGTTGTTAGTTGTGGAGAGCTGGCTGGTTGCTCAATGTTTGCTTTCCTTGTTTCCAGCTGCTCCAACACATTAAAAGAGTATAAAAATACACTAAATATTTCCTAATGTTCACTCTCCATAAAAACACCTGCTGTTATTGGCATGGAAAGGTGAATGGCAGAAGTTTTTCATAACATGTTGAGCCATTGTCCAAACTTTCATATAAAACGTGCTGATGGATACTTACGGCTACTTTTGAGTAAAATGAACCTTACAGTTAATGTGTTCCATAAATCTGAGATGCTTCCACTGCATGTCATCCATTTTAACAAGTGTTGGAAGGGGTTAAATGACTGACACAAATGTATGTGGCCTCCTTCTAGAATAATTGAAAGTTGTGCCGTACATCTTTCACTGAATAGTTTTCCCTGTGCTGCAAGAAGCAATTCAGTGATACGAAGGCCATCAAGCAAAAACTGTATAAATTACTTCCATTCGGATAAAATAGTAAGAGGTTACAATTAGAGGGTAACTAGAGAAGCACGTGTGAATTAGGAAACCTGAATCCCTTAATGTTCTGACACTACACACTTGCTTAGTTAATTCATGTCCTCTGTGGCAGAACTTTTAGCATGTTTATAAAGTGGCTAGAAGATCTTAGAATAGGGAAACACTATCTGTGTGCATATGAACTCATTTTGTAAGCAAAAAATCTTGCGCCATCTCCATCATAGGCACAAATTTACAGATTTTCTGACATACTTTAGATTTTAAAGAATTGCTTGGAAAATGCATTTACATTTTGTGGTTTTGTCCCTCTGTTAATTTGTGGATTTTTTTTTTCCACTGTAACTTTTAGAACAGGTACATTGCTTTGAAAATCATAATGTTTTGCAAGTAATTATCCTCATTTCATACCCACTATTGATTGCCCTGTTATTCTGGATTCTCTAAGATGGAAAACATAATTGCTGTAGAGAGGAGATGAACAGAGTGACCTAATCGTAAATGTCAGCAAAAAAAATGAATAAAAAGCAATTAATTCCTTCAAAGGAGCATTTTAGTTTCCAAAGCTATATCAGGATGACAAGAACAAAATGATTCCATCTGGAAACAAATTATTTTTCCAAATATATTTAATAAAAAGAAATTGCAGGGCAGTCTGCTGCTAGGCAGGGTTCATTTTGTCCAGACGAAATCCTGCAAAACTACTTAGCGGTAAGTTTTGAATCTTGGATTCATGCAGAGTGAAACTCACTTTACAGCTCAGCAGGCCAATGCAAGTCTAAAGCACCACTTCAGTTTTACAGACATAACGCAGTTCCCCGTTTGGCTTTATGCTGAGCTGGTGCACTCCAGTGACTTTCACACATTTAGTTAATTGGGATGCTGGATGGTAAAATCTCAATTTGGCTCAGCAGTAGAGAAGGAACAATCTTTCTAGGCAATGAGACTGTTTCTGAAGAGAGGAAGAACTCATCTTTTATTAGACCAGCTTCCATAGCTGGAAGGCATAGCTGAGCATGCAAGCCCTCTAACTTCGAGCCCTCCAATTTCTTCCTACAGACTTGCACCTTTAACATCCATAGACCATTTGTTTCTGCCTATATTATCTTAAAACTGTAAGCTGGAAGGCTTCTTGCGCTTCAGTAATTAGAAAGTTGCCCTTTGCCATGCGTGAAATATAACAGCACGATGGAACAGAATAAGAAATAAAAGAACAGGGCATTGCCTGTGGAGTGCAGTGTATTTTGTTCAGCTATGGGTGGAAGATTAATTTACAGATATATCTTGCTTCAGTGGGACAGAGGATGTATTTAGTAGTTTAATGCTGAATAAAGTAGAGGAGATTCTCTCTTCCTTCTTTTGCAGAACATGATTCCATGTGTAGCGCTTTAAATTTCTGTTTATTAGGGTTATTAAAGAGATTCTGTATTACAGACTAAGACGAGTACACATTCTTAGGCATTCTTCAAGTCTTGTTTGAAATTTCCACAATTTTAACTGAAATAATATCCTTAACTGTGTGTATATATAACACGTTTTTCTCTACTAAAGGTACTTTACTAAAAGCCTAATTAAAATGAGACATCTACTGAACACATTAGTTAACTAAACATTGAAATCCAAAATAAAATATTCGTCAGTCTCAGCATCAACATCATTAACATCCAGAATGTCACTGGTTACTGTCCTAAATAATTACAGTGTAATTACAGAATTTTGGCCTTGCACAGAAGTGTTTAGATGCTGTAATATATGAAGTGATGGTACAAGTTGTAAGTGATGATGAGTGTGTTGCAGCCTGGATAGGAAGAACTTTCTCTCCTATATTTTTCTGTACATCTATTTAACCTATTTCAATGCTGCAATCTTTTCTTTCAGGTCCAATTTTAAGCTTTTGGCTGTAAATGGAAAGCTCTATGCCATCGGTGGTCAATCCCTTTCCAACGTGGAGTGCTATAACCCAGAAAACGACTGGTGGAATTTTGTAGCATCCATGCCAAACCCTCTTGCAGAATTCTCAGCTTGCGAGTGCAAGGGCAAGATCTACGTTATTGGAGGATACACTACACGAGGTAGAGAGCTTGCTTTTACTTTTTTTTTTTTTTTTTTAGCCTGATGGCTTCTGAGGCTCAGATCATTTTCTTTCCTTTTTCAGGAAATCTTTTGAACTTATGTAGAAAGCTGCATAATACTTATTTAAACATGTAGAAATAAATCACTGGTAGAAAATAATTGGCAAACGAAAAAAAAATCAGCTCCGTCACACAGGAATCAGTTTGGGTTTTTTTTTTTCCAGGGCTTACATGGAGCTGGGGCTCTGTTTTTCTGAGGGAACAGACTGATGGGTACTTCTGCACCTAGCTTAGCCCTCCTTTTTTAGATTTTAATCATACAGTAGAAAGAGAGGTCCAACAAATACACTTTGTTTAATTTTTAAATACCTCAGACTGTCGGAAGGAAAAATATGAAGAAAATATCTGCCTGCATTAGTATTTCTCATGTATTAATAGATGTCATGATCCTTTCACTGTAGCATTTCAGTGTTTCACAGGCAAATTCAAGCTATAAGTAAGATTTTCAGTGCTGAAATAACTTAATTGAATAATTAATCAAAAGCTTAAGCAAGAACCAACATTTTTTACTTACTTCCTTTCTACACCTTGTTTTTCAGCAAGCCACTTAGAAAGAGCTCCCATTTGTTCATTCGTTAAACACATAGTGGCTTTCTTTGGGGGGAATACCATTTTCTCAGAGTTCTAGAAGTCAATTTTTTTTTCATGTCAAATGTTTAGTATTTACTAGGATTCCCTAAATTTAAATGTCTATCTCTAGGCCTTTGCCCACTTCATTTGACCGCAGTAGTTTTAAACTTTTTTCCAAATGGAGAATAAAATTAGAAGAGAGATCAGCTTTTACAGAGAGTACTGCAATCAAAGCTAAACCGACATTAGAACAAGCTGTCCCTTCTAGTGTCTGAGCAGATTTTAGCTCTGAACCATTCTAAGGTTTATAAAAGACACGCTTCCACCCTGCATGGTCCTTGTGGTAATGATAACCTTCAAAAGCATTTTGTCCAGTCCATTCTGACCCAGAACCTGGTGGCTTCACTGAGGGAAACAAAAGGTATCGGAGCACTTGTGTCCATATGGAGGGCCATGCTGTGGTGTGCTCTGCAGTCCCAGTCCTCTGGTCATCCCCACTAAAGGATCTGTTGGGATGCATTGTGCTCCCTGATGTCCGGCACTAGGACTGAAAGATGTCTGGCACACAACACTTGCTGTGCTGAAAAGTCAGACCCAAGGGGCAACATCCTTTGAGACAAGCGAGCAGAGAACAAGGAGACGGGGCTGAAACAGAGAGTAATGGGAAGACTTGTCTCTAGAGACTGGAGTTAGGGTTTTTGTCATTTTTGTCTAGAGAAAGAGAAAGAAGTGGTAAGAAGAAAAAGCTCTGATTTGGTTAATAGTGCTACTAGACTGCCAGCTTTTCTCCTACATCCCCTGCACTTTGCAAGTTCCCTGTCTGGTGCTTGTGCTGCTCTTTCTTCAGGCTGCCTACTCCTGGTGTCATGGATAGGAAGATCAGCATGTTGCTGATGCAGATCCTATTCCCTTAAAATTCATTAACAAAGCGTATGCAGTCAAGATTGCTGCCCTGTGTCAAGCTCCTTATTCAGTAGTTATTATCTGTGGTTCAATTGAAGAAGAATAGTCAGTGAGTTACCTCTTGCTTCTTCCACACCTCAGGGGATTGCCACTGACCTTCAGGCCTCTGTCTTTTCCTAGATCTTTTCTTAGGTATTTTCCTAAAGGCCATTTTTAATGGAAATGGGATAGTAAAACAGTATGAAGTTGTGAGCAGTGGGTAACTAGCACATTTAGGCTTATGTTTAAATCCAATACTGTTCAGGACAAGCAATGCCTGTGCTTGTTATAAATAAAGATCCTTTCCTCAGCGAGGGTCTAGAATCGATTTTCCTGTGACGCCTTGGCTTAGGACAGCTATCGGACTTAGAAACCAGAGTTGCTGCAATTACGCTGGTGATTTACCTTCCAAGTTATGCGGATGTTGGAGGGTGTTAAGGCATAACTGTTTGAGAGGTGCTGAGGTTCGTTTGGTGTTTCACTACATTCGCTAAATAAAACACATGCAGCAATTAATATGTAATTTTTTTAGGATTTCTGCATATACCTCAGTAAGACTGTAGTTTTGGTGGGTTTTGTGGATTACTTTTTTTGATCTGTGTAGAGCCTTATCCTGAGACTACACTTTCCAAAAGATAGGATCTGGAATTTCCCACTATAAATTATAATGACAGTTCTTGAATAAAGAGTCTCCTTCCAGTTCTCAGCTCTCACTTGTGAACCTAGATCCTAAGAGAAATTCCATGTTAGGAACTGTAATGTTCATGTTTTGTATTGGATTTTTTTTGTTTCAGTGGATATAAAACACCCGGGCTCTGGACTGAGCAAATGAAGGCCATATCGCAATAGACTTCCATTTCATATGCCCCCTCTCAAACCATAGCACATTTTACCTGGGAAGATTACTGCTATAGAAAGACATAGAAACTTAATTACTAGAAATGCTGGGTTTTTTTCCCCCCCCTAATGAGTCAGAGAAAGATACATTGTTTGTAGACAAAGATCATCTATATGTAGAACTTTGATCAGCAATTTCATAAAGCATTGCCATGATATTTTTCCTCTTTTTTTCCTTTATTTCGTGTGGATTAGGTGTTCAGGAAGGCAATGTACAGTAATAAGCAATGACTGGAAGTCATCAGAGTGCAAGCAAATGCTATAGCAGCACCTCCCTAATCATGCTGCTAATGCACTTCATTCATGACAATCCAGTAATATTTATGGCTATTTATACCTATGCCCTTACATAACTTGTCAGTATGTCACTGTCTGCTGTTCCACTTGGGAGCTCATCTGGAGATCGTCATGCAGGATAGACTTGTAATCTGGAGCAGATTTTATTAAAAGGCCAGGCTGGAGTCTGCAAACCTGTTGCCGCTTGTCACTTGAGTTTGGATTTAAGCTCAGGTCTCCAGAGATTGAAACTGATTTACTAGCTAATGAGTCCTGTGCATTCTGTGTTAATTTAGTGAAGCCTTGGACACATCCAGGCTCTCCACTGCACCATAAATCAGGGTGGTATTGTAATGATTTCATAGAATAACAGTATTGCAAACACATGCGTTCACTGAATTGTAACGGAAGTATAGATACGGCTTCAGCTTTTTTCTGTGCCTCTGTCTGATGCTGGAGCATGGAGTTTCTGGTTCTTAAATGATTTTGATAATGTATATTTCTGTCTTTATGAGGTACTGAACATGTGCCCTTAGGTCATCCGTGCCACTTGCTGAAATGTAACTAGCTTTATGAATTTTATTCCATAAAACTTTGATTTATGGAATGAAATGCAAAGTATCAAAGTTAAGCTTGGATGATAAATCATCACTTGACAGCCATTAATGAAGCATACTGTGTTCATGATAATTCGATTAATCTGTGATCACTGTTGGAGAGCAGAATATGCAGAATATTGCTCCATTTCCCTTTTCATAAAAATTTCTTAGATATCAATCAGAGACAAAACTAAAAGCATAAGTTAAAAGGTAGGGGTTATTCTGCTAAAATCTGCATCCCCAGACTATTTGCATCATGTGATATGTCAGAAGCAGCTTAATTTTTCCCTCTGCAAAGGAAAAGAATGTTCAAACTTTATTGTCAAGGGCAAAGACTTGCAGTTGTCAGTGTTGCACTGTAATACATTAACAATCTGTAATAATGGCTGATACAGCTTGTAGGGAGG
>WAAD01032510.1:49896-124253 GCA_013389945.1 Fregata magnificens | reverse complement strand
TGCGTCTTCAAAATAACTTAGCCTATAAACTTTCTGGTTTGCTTTTATTGGTCATGCTTTGGAAAATGATTCTGTAGAATTTTGAGTACTTTCTTGTACTTAGTGTGTATTCACAATATAAGGGATTTACGCAGTCTCAGGGTAGGGAAATCTTATCTGCAGCTCTTCAAGGATGCGACTTCAGCTATGCAACGTTTGAAATGTAAAAAGTGGCATTGCTTAGTCTCCTTTGGAACTTACACTATTCGCTGAGGTTAAAAAACTTGTAACTGAACAGTGTTTTGAGAAGAGATGTTAGAAGGGCTTTGTTTTCATCTTTGGATATTGTTGTTACAATTTTCTTTTTCTACTAGGGATATTATATATGTCTGGTATCATATTGTATTGCCTTTTTAGTTGATTGTAAGGGAAATTTTGCCTTTTTACAGGTAGGGCTTTGATTTGCTGTGAAGACCAGAGCTGTGTCATTTGAGAATGTGTATTTTGCTGTTGTAAATTATCGATTGATGATAACAGCTCTGAAGCCCATAAAAACATGATTTTGGGTGGCTGAGGTGGAGATAAAGTCAGAAAACAGATGCTTAGGAACAGCCATTCTCTAACCTCCAGGCATAAGCAATTTTTAAATGCAGAAGCAGGCAGAAGAAGTTTTAAATGCTTTTAAAATAACAACTCCTTTTTCCCTCTTCCCATCTCTCCCCCTGCAACTCAAACCCTTTCAACCACAATAATTTGTGGCAAGGCATCTGTGCATTTGGAAGAAAATGTTAGTGGTGAGGTAGGAATGCACTGCTTGGGCAGGTGATCCCTTATCAGAACTGCTACTTGGCAGACCAAGAAACCTTCCTTCAGCTTTTCTGGATGACTCTCTGACTGACATTTATGACTCTTTAATGACATGTTATCTGCTAACGTATGTATAATGATAGGTGAGGCAGGGAGAGGAATCACAGAAGCCCTATTGTGTACCTAATAGCAAATGCACAATAGGCTTGTAGAGAGACTTTTTTTTAATAGGGCCTGATCCAAAGACTTTTGATGTTAATAAAAAGAACTAGCTTTGAATTAGGCACATATTTCAGTGAATTAGTTAATTCTGAAAGAATCTGAAGAGATGTTAACTGTACAATTGGCTGATGAAAGAAGAGGCATAGACTGAAGACTGGGAGAATCTTGTTACAGTGTGATCTCTGATATGCCCCACCTGTGGTTTTTGTGTTGAATTTCAATGTGAAGTTGTCCATCTCTGTTAACACAAGTCTTTCAAATATAGTGGCTCTGAAGTAGTCAGGAGAATGGCGTTTTCCTCAGAATAACTGGGGAAAGGTGAACATCTCTGCAATTATGCTGTTGGGGAGTCACTGAGAAAACATTGCTGATACTTCATGACTCTGAACAGCAAAGCACTGTTGTGTGTCCTGGTCTACATTTTCTTGTACCAAGAAATGTGGTATGGGGGATTGAAATGTTTTATTTTAGATCATGGTGTTAGGAGATTTTGTTTGTTTGTTTCTTTCTTTCCACAATGTCCCCTCAAAAAAAAAAAAAAATTATATATAGGCATTTGGATCTTTCTCTCACATGCTATAATAAAGCCATACCCCAAAAAATGCAGAGTGTGGTCAAGTGGAACAGACAGGCATCATTCCTGTTTTACATTGTCAATATATACAAATACAAAAGATTTATTTGCACAAGGATTGGAACTTTGGCTCATATTCCATGCAAAGTGAAACAGCTCCAGGAACTGTTTGAGAGGAAACCACCTCAAGGCTACACCTTTATAGGAAAGATAAGGGTGTGTCCCAAGCAGTGAGTTGAAATCCTTGAAGAAGAGGATGGACTTGAACCCAAATCTCTTACATCCTGGCAAATTTCCAGGTGAACATAGTCCCTTCTCTCTTCAGTTTGTATGTGTAACTGGTTTTTGTTATTTGCCTAAGCCAAAAATTATTGCAGGCTTTATTTGGGATAATCAAACTGTGCTTTTTCAGAAAATAAAATATTTACCCAAAGCTGTCTACATATAAAACCCCCAAATTAGGATGTTCAAGCTTGCATTTCTTATGTATTAATTCCCTTGTTTTTTTCCTAAATCTGTTTCAGCTACTAGAGTATTCAAATGAATCTTGTTAATGCTGTGTCCTTTGAGTATTTGCAAAGCAGCTCATGAAACAAGAGTGTGTCTCTGTCCATCAACCTGGTATAATTGTACCTATCTATGGGGAGTCAGGCACGGGCTTTACTGACACTCTGGTGTTCATTAGGGCAGTTGGTCAGAATGTCTTGAATCTACTGTTCCAGATTAGTTGTAAAGACTGTCTGCAACTTTGAGGAGTGGCTGTTGTTGACCAGTGTGGCCATAATGCCCCTAGAAAATCCCCCTTCCAAGTAGCATAACGTAATAGTAACTCTGACATTGTTTCCTTCTGGATTTTTGCTTGATCCATCGACCCTCCAACACCT
The DNA here is from genome assembly GCA_013389945.1 of Fregata magnificens. Classification (NCBI taxonomy): domain Eukaryota; kingdom Metazoa; phylum Chordata; class Aves; order Suliformes; family Fregatidae; genus Fregata; species Fregata magnificens. The sequence goes on along the minus strand of WAAD01032510.1, from coordinate 121,787 downwards.
TCAAATCAGAGTGATCTTCTTCTGCCAGCTGCATTGCATAAAAAGTTCCACTCTCTATATGGCCCCTGAAGTCCAAAATAAACATACAGGAACATAAACTCTTTCACCCCTTCTGGGCCNAAAAAAAAAAAAAAAAAAGCAAATACTTTCATCCCACCTGGTATCAGGGACCCCTAAGTCACTGGCAGCCAGAAAAATCACTCATTTTCTGCCAGGCCTTCTTCACCAAAGGGAGGGTTTAATTGGGAACAGTCTCCCTTGGCTTCAGGCCTCTCAGTTACTCACCATTAATAGCTGGATACTCACCCTGTCAAGCTCTTCCCTGCCAGTCTAACACCTACTTCCTTCAGGTGCTGTAGGGTGGGACATATTAGGAACTCAACAGCCCATTAATTCTTTCCTCATTTCTGTGGGAGGTCTTAACAGAAGTTCAAGATTTTCTTCAGCGGCAGCAAGTTTAGGATTTGAGTTCCACCCTCTGTAGCAAGCACGGACCGCGCGTAGTACTACTAAAATCTACCTGTCTTTTTATCAGAATTAAAATGCATTTGTGCTTTAAAAGTAAATTAAGACAAAGGTCAAGACAATGTTCTGGTGCAATGAAAATGTGAATTGGGGTACAGAGTACACTGGTAATTGCAGTATTCACAGGGATGTACAGCAATGGCAACTCAGTGGACACAGACATAGACTTAGAAAAAAGAGGCAAAGGTTTTTCAGCATGGTCTACAATGCCTTAAGCACTGGGGCATTAAATTTCAGGCACTTCATAATGGACTCTGATGTTTCGTAAGTTCAGCGCTTAAGTGCTTTCTGGAAGTGTTTCTAAATAGGCATCTAGAAGATATAAGTCAATTGCTCTGAGCCATTTCTGTAAATTTTACTAAGCAGCAGTCTGTATCTTCCTCTTTGGAATGCTTTGCAACTTTGAAAGCACTGTTTGCTCAATGGGACAAATTAAATTGGGTAGGCTTACCTCAAGCCTCCAGGTTATCTGGACAGAAATAGTGAGGCACTTCCCTCACTTCCAGTGTGGAAGCGCAGTTCTTCCAGTTCACATCTCCACAGCTTTTGTACAATGTATTCTAGATAAGAGATTGCAAAATATATTGTATTTGTACTGTCCATTAAGAGCTATTGAACAGTGATCAGTAAACAAGACTAGCATGACGCAGGAAAACCACTCAGTGTTGATTTAGTTAAGCATTAAGCTAAGCAACAGAGAGGGAGTTCATACTCAAAGGAAGAGAGAGACAGAGAAAAGAAGTACCTGGAAATAAAGGGTCTATATCTGTACAACAAAGTGATAAGCAGACTTTTGGTTTTGGATGCACACTGCTTTTGTGCAAGTGTCTGTCTACCCATCTACCCATTTTTGAAAGTCCTTTAAGCCAGAGTTTGTTTTATCAAATTCTGAGAGATGTCTTTTCTTTTTTCGCCCTTCGTTTTCCTCTCCCATCTCCTGTGTTTTCTGTGGCAGGGAAATTCCTTGCATGTTATAGGTGATTTTGGGAAGAGGGGGCAGCCTTGCACTTCTGTCTCTCCAGTATTTTCTGACAGCAGTAGCCATTACGGAATATTTAGAACCCAAAGTTCTTTACTGCACTTTTTAGCATTATTCGCTTAAAACTGCCATTCTGTTGGAAGGAATAATCTATTAATTTGTGACTCAAACCTGCAGAACAAATATCAGTTTTGATGTTATGTGTTATGACGCTGATGGAATCCCAGAATTGCCAACAGCTGTGAAAATTATTTAGCTGATAGTTTGCTACCAAGACCCGGCAGGCTTGTAGAATATTGAAGAGCATTTTTTTTGGTGGCCTCAGAAAAGCTGTTTCCCAGGCTTTGCCATCACAGGTCTCCACGGTTTGCAGACGAGCTATATGAATAAGGAGCCAGTACAGACTACCCACAGCAGAAGTCTCAGGCTGAACCATATTGATTTGCACCGCAGAGTGTTTTTTAAAGCAGTAAGAGGTGGCTGGATGGGGGAAGCAAAGATGTATTTCCTTTCCTATAACCCTGTAAGTGTTTCACAGTGGATTTGTTCCAGGTAGTTGACAGTTTAATCTGTGCTGGGTCAAATGGGTTGCATAGTGTTCAGGGTTTTTTTGGTATGAAGAAATGTTACTCAGCAGGCTCAGATAGGAATTAATCTGCCTCGGTGGAAGCAGCCCAGTAAAGTTAGGAGTGAAAGCTCCCTTTTCTGCATGCATTTCAACCAGCTCTGTTTGGCCATGGCACCAGGGTACCTTTTGTGTCAGAGTCTGTGATATCTTCAGCTGTCCAGCTGGTAAGAGTCTGTAGGAAAGTTGCGGTTTCATTGCATCTGGTCTCTGTGTATGTGTATAAATGAGCCTGTGTACACATTCATCCAGGCCCTTGCTCCAGAAATCTTCCTTACACTGTTATCTCTGCAAAGCTTTTCCTTCAACTTTATGGGAAGTTTAATCTAAAAGAGATCTGTTTCCTCATAGTTGCTCTCACTTGAGCTGATTTTGAATGCCTAATTACAAACTTAACACTTCCAACACATAAAAATACAGCAAAGCTAAAATAATCTTATAATTTGAAATATAAAACCTTACAAATTCTCAAATTTTATATTGACCTACACCCCAGGTAAGATGGATTTAATGACTTCTTAATGATGCATGCACTCTGCCCCACACAAACTCACAATTCCACATGTGGTTTTGACACAAACTCCCATTTGTCAAATGTTATAAAAATGTCACACTTTGCATTGTTTAAGAGCATTTCAAAAAGTAAAACTTATACACCTAGGATAAACTCAACGCACTTATTCCACAGTTTTAGGGTACTGCTTTTGAGAAGCATAGCATGCATTCTATAAACATTTATCGTATAATACATTTCCTTTAGTAAATATTTAAGTAGCTGTGTAACCTATTCCAACACAGATGTAGACTTCCCCATGGTTGGGGGGAGAAGATGGTGTTGCTAGGTGTTGCTATACTAAGTGCTATACCAACTGCACAACCTGCTTTTGCAAGAGCGGTGCATCTGTTATCTAGAATAAATACATGGTTTTGACTCTGTTAAAAGATTGTTTGTATGAAATAAAAAGATTCAATGAGTGGAGGCTTATTTTAATTGTATGTTTGTGCAGCTCTTGATCATGATGGAAATCTCTTAGGCTTTTCAGTAACAGTAATAATTCCCTGTTTAAGGAGAGAGCCAAACTGCACTAAAACACACCAGCAGGCTTGGAAGGCGCAGATTTGCTCAACAGAGTATGACCTGGCCTCTCAAATCCCATGTTCCCAGGGCAATATGTTATTGGCACTTTTGGCACTTGTGTTAGCAATGTTGTGACTGTATGCTGGGTTTAACTGTATGTCTGTTCTCCCTGTCCTACACTTCCATTTAACCTCTTATATTTAAAGGTAAGACTCTGATTTTCCTCAACTAAAGATACACATATTGCATGAAACATGTTTATTGCTGGACTGTACAGTCTTCAAAAGAAATTCAGAGAAGGTCAGTTCTTGTTAACTGTGGAAGATGTGAGAATGACTTTGCCTTCCCCTCTAGTCAAAATATTCCAGAGACTAGAGATCACTTACAAAAATATGATGCGTTTGCCTGCAGCTTTATCATGATGTCATTATAGGCTTGCAATAACAGCACTCCAGTAAGACACAATAATAACACACATACCCGTGGTCATACTCTGTTTAATTTTTAAGTTTATTCTGCTTTTGCCACCAGCACTTCTTCTGTCTGATGCTGTATGATTTGAAAGCGTTCCCAACGGGCCAAGAGCAAAGCCTCGGGCTCTGGCATCCCTGGCGCTCTGTGTTCCCTTACTTGCTCGCTGGTGGAGTCTCTTTAATGCGAAGTTAATCACATTCTTTTGAACTGTTTATGACAACAAATTGGATGTGAAATAATAAACATTGGCAGCTCTTTTCAATAATAGAACTATCCCAGAACTGACACGAGGTCCTGTCAGTTTCTTGAAGAAAGGACTTTTGTGTAAAACCTTTTAAAGCAATTTGTCCGTGAGCACGTAAAGAAATTCTCCTCGCATCTTCCAGGGCTCTCAGGTTCTTTTATGCATTAAAGGGCTTGAGAAGCTTTATTTTTTTTCAAATGTAGAAAAACTTTCAAGAAAGATAGAAATACCACCACTTTGACTGAGTATTTGAAGTCTAGTAACAGCGTGTGGTCAACTGGGGCAGCACAGGAAAAGTATCTTCACTTTCTTGTTTCAATTTTGAAAGACATTATTTCTGTCCGTCTCCTTCCCCGATGGTTACAGAAATTTACTGTTAACATACCCACTGATAAAAACACTCAGATACAGTATGAAGAGCACTATCATCTGCATATCACCTGCAATATCACTATCACTGCAGTATCACCTGCAGGAAGATCTTGATAGGCTGGAAGCCTGCAGGAAGATCTCGATAGGCTGGAAGCGTGGGCTAACAGGAACCTTATGAAGTTTAACAAGGACAAGTGTAAGGTCNACCTGGAGTACTGTGTGCATTCTGGTCCCCGCTATACAAAAAAGATGTGGACAGGCTGGAGGGGGTCCAGAGAAGGGCCACCAAGATGACCAAAGGTCTGGGAAGCCTGCCATATGAGGGTAGGCTGAGAGAACTAGGTTTGTTCAGCCTTGAGAAAAGGAGGCTTAGAGGTGATCTCATCACCATGTACCAGTATTGAAGGGAAGTTACCAAGAAGATGGAGACTCCCTTTTTACAAGGAGTCACATGGAGATGACAAGGGGTAATGGGTATAAGTTACTCTTAGGGAGATTCCGATTGGACACGAGAGGGAAATTTTTCACAATGAGAACAGTCAACCATTGGAATAATCTCCCCAGGGAAGTGGTTGACTCTGCTTCACTGGATACTTTTAAGACTCAGCTGGACAGGGTGCTGGGCCGTCTTGTCTAGACTGTGCTCTTGCCTAGAAAGGTTGGACCAGATGATCCTTGAGGTCCCTTCCAACCTGGTGTTCTATGATTCTGTGATGAATGCCTAACGAATATAAAGAAAACAAGATTGATGTTATTTTTTAAACTAGAAATTTGGGCTCTTAAGCAGCACAAAGGGCTTGCCTACCCTAGAAAACTCTGTGGCGCTTAAACAGCTGGAGAATGTGGTTAATTCCAGGCTGTTTCTTCCTTTTGTCTCCTAACTCATGTTTTCACAATTTTTCTTATGAAGATGATAATTAAAATAAGTTGCTGTAAACAGCATCTCCTGCCACCACTGCGTTGTAGTGAAGCTGTGATGTTGTTTGGCAGAATATTGTCTCACAAGGGGATGTGAGTTGCCTGAAGATTATGTTAAATGTTAAATATCAATTTGGAAACATGCTCCAAATTCTGATCTCCTTACTGCTTAGGGGATTTTTTTTTTTTTTCTCACTGGCATTTTTAACACATTTCAAATTATTCCCAAATCCAGATAATACGAGAGCATTTATGATAACTGTACAAACAGTACATCCTGCAATAACCTATTTTAAGATTTTAATCTTGAGGTATAATGTGTTTTAGGGATTCTGTTAAGATATGGATATAAGGATGGACTTTATTTTAATGGAAGCATAAGCTTCTCTTTGTTTTGCTGCTTCTGTATCATTGGGATGGTAACACATACAAAAAAAGATGGATGAACAGGTGAAAATATTGAAGAACAGTGCAGACAAAATGAAAGGTATCCCAAGTGTCATCATGATAGCAGATTCTCAAGTAGATGCATAGCTCTAGGATACACAATGGAAGCCAGCACACTGAGAAGGTAGCAGCAGCTTCATTAAAGAGGCTCTTTGGGTGTTTCTGTAACTTAGCAAAGACATCACGGGACTTTTGTGCAGGAAAAGAACTAGTCAGATGTAGCTGAAAGTAATCACCATGACTGGGATCAAATAGAGAATAAGCTGTGTAAGAAGAATCAGATGGTGTTGCTGACAGAGCACTGACTGGCAGGATGTTCTGTTTCAATTGTGGCATGGATTCGCAATGATAAGCTGATGACCAAGCTATGCCCAAACCACAGTCAGCATCAAGACAGTGGTACTGTCATAAGTGGCACTTTTGGGAGCCCTGTAAGATTTCAGAATGATTCTGGCTGTCCCATATAGCAAGAGGAGTCATATACAGCAAGAGGAGTAACATGAAGAGGCAGAATTATCAGTTCCTGGATCTCTGAAGATTTGCAGTGGTAACAGGGTTTGTGAGAAGAGAAGTAACTTGTGATATATGACCCTGCTACAGGGCAGGATGACCGGTGAAGGAGAACAGAAGGATGTAAAAGGAAGTTCGTGGAGATATATGCTGAGCTTACTCTTTCTGTGTTGTGGAAAGTGGTAGCTATAAACATGCTTCTGAGGTGAGGATTGCATGGTTGCTTTGAAGTCATCCCTGACTGCCACCGTTCTCACGTTGTCATGAGTCAGTTCAGATTTGGAAAGTGCCAGGCTGCCAGCACAAGAAAGGGTGTGATGCTGGGGCATGACTAGGTGCTCGAGAGTGTGGTTTGCAGAAGCCAGGGTTGCTGCCAAAATTGTGTGTGTGCATCCACCGCCTGTGGTCTGACTGTATCAAGATTTTGGTGGCCGTCCTGGCTTACAGCCCTCACCACACATTCCGGCCTTTGTGCCACAGCACACTACCCACTTGGTTGCGCCAATAAATCACTTGCATAGCCATGCTGTAAACCTGGTCAGAGAATCTTAAAAAGAAACTGCAAAGGAAAAGGGGCTTGTGAAGGGGTTGATGATTTGAAAGATGGCTAGCTAGTTTTGTCTGAGGTTGTAGCTCTCTGAGATAAAGTGGCAGCAAAACTAGCCTGAAGTTTTTCGCCCCTCCACTTTTCCCACCTTACAACTCTTCTGTGCTCATTCTGTGGTGCCCTGTCCCCTCGGTTGTGTCAGCACAGCCGTTTATGCAGCCAAGCCTGCCACCTCAAGTGTGGGCTTTCTTAATGCTCTGGGTGTACAAAAAAACAATAATGAGAGTTGACGTTTGTTAATGGCTCCCTGTTGGAACAAAAGACGTTGGTCTCTCCTGTCAAACCACACGACCATTTGAGATCTTCGTCCTATCGGTTCGAACTGTGTGGAGAAGCCCTACCTTGCATCTGCTCCTGACTTGAGTCTCAGGATCCTGCCAGTCCGCTAGCAAACCTTCCCCTCCCATTTCTCACCCCCACACAGCAGAAGTGGGTCGGTGTACCGAGGGCCAGTATCCAGATTCCTAAACTGCAACTGGGGCTTCAGTCACAGCAGAGCCAGTGCAATAGGTGAGGAGTGTGCTTCGTTAGTGTTTGTGAGTCAGGCGTTGAGTATACCATGGACTTACCCAGTTAAAGCTTGGGTGGTTGGCGAGTGTCCTGCTTTGCTTCCATTGACTTGAGTGGGGCAGCTCCCACGGGCAGCGCTGGTACAGGTGGGGGTCCTACCCCTTGTGCCACCCACTGCTCGATTCAATTGCCCGGTTCACAGCGTCTTGTTTTTCTCGCTCCAGCTTTCCGCCTCCAGTTTTATGCTTTCTCTGAAGGCAGTGCCGCAGTCTGCCCCACACATTTCCAGGTTTATTCCTGGTTGCAGTTGGTCTCACCAAGTAGGAAAGTATGAATTTGCAACCTTGTGGTTATTTTTATATAAGAATGTCTTAATACATGGTGGATGTTTGAGTCTAGCTTTCGATGTTTTTCAAACGGTGTCTGTATTTTCATTTTTAATTTGCCTCTGAGCAAGACTGTCTACAAACACTGGCCAAATCTGCCTATCTGGGACCTGGAAGGGGTCCCTGGAGAAAGCACTTCAAGTCATTTATTCAGCATTGGCTGCTTTTACATTTGGCTTGAAGTCTGACAACTTTCCACCAGACCTGCAGCATAGTAAAGCACATCCTCTCTATGACAGCAGTAGAGCCAAGGAACTAGCAGGTTGCAGGAGTGAATGCTATAAAACAGATGTTATTAGTGGGCTTCACCAAGGGTGGGAGGCTGAGTACAGTAGCCCTATTACAGCCTCCAAGGTGGGCCACAAGATTGCTGTCTTAAGAGCAAGCTGTGCCTGCAGTATTTGGCTCAGCATCGCATCCTGAAAATTCCAGTGCTGAGAAGCACTTTTGCGCTATGAGTAAACTGTAAGCTAGATTTGAAAGGAAAGATTTTGATTAAAATCAGCATTTCAGAGCCTTCAGCTGGCAGCTGGTATGGTGTTAAGGATGGACATGGTTGGAGACTCCTGCGGTAAAGAGGCCCCATGTCTGAGTGTTTAAAACCAGGTTCCATCCAGTTGTGATCGTGGTTTTTAACAGTCAGAGGAAAAAAAATATTGCTGCATATTTACACATAGGGACAGATTCTGCTCCCATTAAAACCAATGGCAGTGTTCCCGTTGATTTCCATGGGTGCCTGCCTCAAAATGTTTGAACAGTAAATATATTCTTCTGGGTGGGAAACCAGGATAGAAATCCCTCTCACAGCCTGCTCCCAGCACTGCAAATGTCAGGGTTTTTCAGCGCTAGGCTCAGAAATGCTACTTCTAATTTTAAAATCCTTTTTAACTTCAACCACCATCTGTGGCCTTACTTCACAGTTGTCAATCACAATCAACAACCAGTATTATATTAGCCTATATTTACCTCTATTCTCCCTGTATGTGGAATTATTTCATTTTTATAAATATCAAATATATCAGAGTAATTGAGAAATGTAATATTAGATACAAGCATTTGCTCCCCGAGTGCTTTTAATCAAATAATAGATCCTGATGTGCTTTAGTTTCATTGACACTAGATGAGCTGATCTGGTATGGATTTTTTAGTGCTATGGCTTATGCTCTACGTGCATTTCCCAAAGTGTGGGCATGGCTGTGGGCATGTATTTTTTGTCTCTCTCCCCACCTCTGTCTTGACTGAAAGCTTTAGAAGTTCATGGTCATTTGGGATTTTTAGGGATATAGCACAAAAAATTTATAGAAAACAACTTATTAAAAAAACCCAACATCCCTAGCTTCTCCCTAGAAATTTGAGACAAAACCCTTTCTTTATCATCTCTGAAAGCTCCTTAATGCAGAGCATTCCCTCATAAACTGTTGGCTTTGTTTTAAACCTGTAATGTATATATAGATTTCTGTTTCCAATAGTTTTCAGAGTTGTGTACAGTCAACTCAAATTATACAGAGCCAAAACTTCTGGCAAATTACTGTCAACCTGTATCAACATTTGCATCAATAACATTTAGTATCGCTTGATGGATGGTCTACATCCAAGCTTGGGAAATGTGTATGGCGTCTGTGTGTTCAATGTGCTGTTAACTGTGCTGTCTACTGAAGGCTGCTCCACTTTGGCAGTCACTGCTTCCTAAGGATACGATTGCATGATGGACAACTTGCATATCCCAAACTTCTTGGTCCGAGTAAACTATAGATTTCTTCTGTGTTCTGAAAAGTGCAGTAAGAGAAGGAGTGAGAGGAGGGAGAAACAGATGAGCAATAGTCTTTGATTACCAAGGTAATCAGAGAAAAAAAAAGAAAGATTAAAAAGATTTTTAAAAAAAGAGAGAGAGAGATGAGTAAAAAAGAAGGAAAAAAGAGAGGAAGAATCAGAGAAATGAAAGGGAAGTACAAAAAGCAAGTAACCAGTTCAGTTGATGTACTTAGGCTTCTAATACCACTCAAGTATCAACCTGTTCTTAAGCCACACACAGCTGGTAGTAAATTGGACCACCTTGGAAATCTTAACCTTGGAAACAGTTTTGAAAATGCTCCTCATGCTTTTTTTTTGGTGCTAATGGAATATTAAACAAAGTTTTGAGCTGGTGCAGGCATTCTTAAGTAGACTATGCCCATTACTTGCAGAAAAAATCAGTCAAACACCTACGTAAAGCCAAGAGCTCGCAAGCCTTTCCTGGTTCACTGCAATGAATTTGGCTACTAGATCTTACGTCCGATGGAGCCACTCTGATAGAACAACAGGATTGTTGGGGGTGTACCTACATTTACATGTTGTTCTTCTCTTGTGAGAGAGGAGTGTCACTTATGCTGAAAGATAATAGATCTTATGGAAACCTCCCAAAAGGAAAGAGTGAAGAATAGAAGAAATCATATCAGAGGAGCAGGGGCTTTCATTGCCCACTGCATCTTCTAGGTCAGCTTTTACCCATGTTGGGATAGCTGGGTTGTGTGCGAGGATGATAGCAGCCAAAGCGGAGACAGAGAAACCCCTGTTTCTCTGAGCTTTTGGTGTCCCAAAGGGGAGAGGGTTCCCCCCATGGGTGTTTATGCACTCCTGCCCTGCTCGTTCACAAGAGAGAGTCCGGTGAGCATAGCCCCCCACTTGCTTTCTCAACACAGATGGGAAGGAAAGCTTGTAATGAGTTTCTCTGCAACTCCAGTGCTTTTACAATGAAATGGTGACGTAAAGAAAAAACTCACTTAATTTACAATGCATAAGCGATGATCTACTAAATATACACTTTGTGTTAGAGATGGCCCCTTTTACAATTCAGCTCGTGAGAGCAGTGTCTTCAAATGTTTTTTAATATTTTGCAGAGTCACATTGAAATTTTCTTCTGTCAGTAACAGTGCATGCCGTCAGTAAAAATAACAAGATAACATAGAAGGAAGAAAAGCTCACATTTATTTCCTTACTTTGGCACAAATTGCTCACTAGTCAGAATTTTTGAATCTCTTCGCCTTTCTGAGGTAAATAAATTGAGTGCCACACGTCTTAATATGTATGGGTCTTTCATATAAGATGTTAAAAACTGCATTGTGTAGATAATAGGTCCATTGATGAGGGACCAGACTTGGAATTGGCTGAGCTGGGTTCTCTTGTAGGTTCTCTCTCTGAGTGGCTGTGTGGGGTTAAGAAAGTTGCTGAGCCTTGGAGCCCCCATTTGTGACAGCCCCTCTCCCAATGAAGCACTTGAGGGAGTAGAGGTAAAAGTCACCACATACGGAGGGTATCTGAGTGACCTATCCTCCTGATATCACTGTACAAGAAAATTTTTTTGGGGGGGGTTGTTTCTACTTTTCTTGTTTTTTTCTTTTTTTTCCCCTGACTCTCCTTTCCTCTGCTGTGCAATTTCTGCTGATGTTGAATGCAGAGTGTTTTTCAATGGAGTCTCATCAGTGTATTGGTTTATAAGTGTACTGTACTAATTTCCTAGTGTCCTTGTTACTGTGGGTGGTGGTTACTTGCTGTGAGATCCACTGAAATGACAATCAGTATACCAGTGTGAAGCAATCTGTTGCCGTTTTGTTGTGGTTGACATTTTGATAGCTAAAAAAAAAAAAAAGTTATGTGTGTGTTAAGCTATACAAATAATGAGTTTTTTTGTTTTGCTGTGATACTGAAAATGTGATCCAGTTTTAGGACTGCCTGTAAGTTTTACTTTTAACTTCATTTATCACATTCTGCCAATTTTAAAAATGAAAAAGATTGTTTTGAAATAAAACTTTGAAATGTTTCAATTAGTGTCAGTGCAAAACATTTCAGCTTTTCTACGTTTTAATTCTTTTTAGTCAAAAATATTTGTGAAATTCAGCACAATTTCATGAATGGTGTCAGCCTTCCCAGAACTACATAGTTCTGTGAATAAGCTATTTGCCAAAAAGCAAAGAAATTAATCATCTACTCGGTTGTATTTATAAACAAAGACTTTAAGAATTCATCATTGTTTTACAAAGTTTATTTTGCAGACTTGTCTCTTACTGAATAAATTGGGTTAATTTTCAGTCTTCTAGTGTGTCTGTTCAAAATAACTAAAACAAAAATCCTGAATGTTTCTCATAGTTTTGAATTTGTTCTCAGCTGCGGTAATAACACGTCATGCTATTTGTTGTCTGTGTTGATGTAGACATTTTTTACGCTTCTGTACGGTCCTTCATAAGTGAGAGGGTTTTAGACTTATATAATATAGGTTCAAGTTTGCTTCCCTGTTTTCTCTTTCTCAAGCATTTAACTTTCCTGACTGTGCCCAGAAAATGGTGGCAATGCTGCAAAGTCACCAGGGAACACTAAAAAATCTCCTAGGGAAAGGCAATTGGATTAATGTTATGGATTAGAATGTATTTGTGCTTGGCTCCAATATCTTTATTAACACTAGTGTTGATAACATGGCTTTTAATAGCTTTTATATCCACAAATGCAGCATGGAATGAAGCAAATAGGTCATTAATCCCTTAAAAGTACAATTTAATGCAATGCTTCATGACAGGAAGTGAACAGGATAATAAAACCTTTACTGTTTTAAGCCACACTTAATATTTTTATGGCACAGTTGGCTTGACAAAATACTCTTTGTGAGTCATCACTTCAAAACAAGGTCCTGGGGACCAATTAAAGTTGTGTCTGCAACCCTCATGCATAACTGCATGTAAGCGTGAGGTATTTCAAAATATCTCTTTCAAGTAATAAGAGTTGTACCAAGATGAAGTAAAAAGGACCTTTTTCTTCAAGCCTTTTAATTTAATATGCCCATGTGTGGAGACACCACTGGGGAATGAGAAATTGATTTTCATTCTTTGCATAGATACTACAGTAATTTGCACTGTCAAAATGGTCCATGGAATTTGTCTTCCAAAAATTATATCCTTGACAGACAAACAATAGCAAGAGAGCTTGTCCTTGCTTTCAAGCTTTGTCTTGAAAGAGACCAAAATGTCCCTGTTATGGCTGATTAAAAAGTGAGAAACATAAAAGTAATTGCTTTGCAGCCAGTTTGCAACTTCTGGGCCAACAGAACTGAATGGATTAAGGACAAATATGAGGATTGGAGAATTTTCTATTCTAATTTAGTCTATGCCAATAACCTGCTGTTTAACCAGGCAAGGTGTTTAACCTCCCTTCTGCTGATTTCCACTTTGAATGAATTGGAAATATGTCTGTGTTCTGGGGCTGCTGATATTACCACACACCTAATATGGATGTTCTTATCTGAATGGCATAGCGAGCATTTTTGAGTGAATTTTGTAGGTTTTTGGAGAGTCAGCTTGGGTAGAAACTCCTTCTAAGTCACATGATGGCTTTCATACTGGAACAAGTTACATCCACATTTTTTGTTGCTTAAGGATCATCTGGATAGAATCCCATTCATTAGTCTGCAAACAGTGGGCATGTAATGATAATTCGTTGTTGGAAGAATGAGAAAGCAAATCTATTATTTTCATGTAGGTAGAGAATAAACATTAGATGAGCTGTGTTTTCTGACAGAGACCATGTGGTTGTGGAAAAATCACTCTCTGCTATACTAGGATCTAATGTGTTCATTGTGCTTATTCTGCAAATAAAATAGCAAGAGATAATCTGTTCTTGAACAGGCTTATAATAAAATATTGATTGTTATTCTAACAAATACTGCTGACAGACGAAAAATGGGGGACAACAGCCAGAAAGTGACATAATGGATCAGAGGAGACAACAAAATCTGTATTTTCTGGGTCCTAGTCTAGAACTGTGTTTGCAGGACTGTAATATCACAGGTACTATTTTTTCTTTTAAAAAAATTCTACAGTACCAGAAAAAAAAAAAAAAATCAAAACCCAAATATTGAATTGCTTCAAGATCCAGCCACTTCTCCCCACCAGGTAATATCTTCTCAGCCGCTGACATCTATTCCTTTTTCTTTCAGAATTTCCTTGGATTTTCATTGTGCAGTTTGTTTGTGAGTTGGGTTGGTGAATCAGGACTGAAGAACTGACTTACTGCTGTAACAGATCATAGGATTTTTATGTGTTAGTATCTTGACAAGTTCATAAGAAATGTGCTGTGGAGAAGGAATAGAGGTGCAAGGAAAAGGTACTTGCGTGAGCGGTAGAAATTTGAGATGCAGATGCAAATGACAGAGTTCACATGAGAATCTTTAGATTTCTGTTTTCTGTCTAGGGAGTATTTTTGCAAGAGTGTTTCTATGAAAAACCAACTTTATTTTTCTCACTTTTCTCCTCCTCACACTTCCTGATTATCTGTCCCTTCCATCTCTTTATCCTGTATCTCTGTATAATGCCCTAGAAACATCTTGGGAGCTTGAAAGTAGACAGCTTCGGTTTAGCAATGGCTCATGTGCAGATTTCTGAATCCAGGGAGGTTCAACCCGTGGGAAAGTTTCAAGTCCCATCTTAGGACTAAGCTCCATGTATTGTTAAATGGCTGAGGTTAGAAATAGTGGGAAAAGAGTAAATAGATGCAGAGCTGCAAGTCAAATCTTTACACCCTTTCTTTTCCTTCTCCCCACAACCTTGCCTCATGCACTGTTGTTACATGAGTCAGTCTGTTTCTCCCTCTGCAACCCCCCTCTAAGTGGGAAAGTGGATCTATAAAAACTAATAGAAATGAGAGGAAAAAAAAACCCCAACCAACTCTTGATCTTCAGACTCAGAGACTTTGACTGAGAGCCAAATATTTCAAACAGCAGCCCTTTCATAACCGGGAGAGCTAGTGCTAGATCTGTTGGGTATGCAATGTGACCACATAACGCTCAGCACATGTCAACATAACTGATAACCAAATTGTACCTCTCAACCTCCCATACAGCATAACTTTGGCAGGCTGCCAGTCTCTCAGTCCTAATTAACACGCTGCCATGCTATGACTGGAAGGTTAAAGCCACAGCTTTATTTACTGCACAATTAATGGGTAAACATGACTTAATCATAACTTAAACATTCAGCATTTATGAGAAAATTTCAAAATCCTTTTAGGAGCCCTTCTGACCTCAAATCTCCAAGCAGTCCTCTTGTAATGTGAAATTAACTGCCTCTTCCACCAAGGGACATGGAGGCTCTCTGTGACACCATAGATTTCCATCCCTGAACAAATTAAAAACAACATCAACTTAACAGGCATTCTTCTGTGTGGGTCTGAGTAGTCATAGTCTCACCCCAGTGGAAGGGTTCTTCTGAGCTAAATCTGCATCTGATGGCATCGGAGCACTGACCTCAGTGAGGATCCCGAAGTAGCAGGAGATCTCTTCCTTTATTGTTCTTGGATCTCAGTAACTCTGCTGTGGCCCATGCTGACCCCTCAGCTTTGATCAAAATGCAGCAGCTTAGTCCTGGTCCTGCAGAGACCTAGGCATGTGCTTAACTTTACATCTTGTGAACAAGCATGTTAACTTTAATAAACTAACCACTCATAAAGTTTGGCATCCATATACTGTTTGTTTATCATGTTTGGAGCTTTAGATGATATCTGGCTTACTCGGTTTTAGTTTTTAAGTACTGTAGAAACCCACCAATATAAAGTGAGTTCAGCAGCAAATTTCTTTTTGCTTAAGAGAACTGGTGCCTCAGTACCCAATTTATGGTTTGTATGGTATGCAAACAGACATGTAATCCTTTAAAGTAGGCTAGATATTATACCAGGGGTGGGGAGAAATCTTAATCTCTGTGGAACCACCACAGTACAAAGGGAATTGTGTTGTAGCATGGTGGCCCACCAGCAGCACCTGCTCCATGCTGGACCATTCACATGCTCAGAGTTAGGCAGCCATCCATCATCTCCAGAATGAAGTAACTGACGTATCTCTAGGTGTACAGGCACCACATTTTGATAACACCCCACCACTGCCACCACAGCCATCTTCCTGGTACGTGCATAGAAATATATCCCTAAAAAGCGTGGGAGGGGAAAAAGGTTTTCCTCTTCTGAAAGCACAATGACTTGTTGTAGATAAACACCATCTACTGAAATTTATTACTTTTCAATATGGCAATATTTTTCAATATTGTGCAGAGAAACACAAAGCAATTGTCCACCATGAAGAATACTAACCCTCTTCTACCTGGACTCCTGATCTTCTAATATCACCTTTGTTACCAGTAGACTGTTTCTGCCATTGCAGTAAATGCTGAGCTGGCAGTTTTACCTCTCCTGCCCCTGATTCGGGCTGCAATGCGGAGAATCTTTGGCAGGAAAGGAGGTGAAGTAAAGAAGGAAGTTGCTGATATCGACCAGAGTGGGTCAATAAAGAATTTTAAGCACCCATTTAGATATATTACTGTATTTTACAACCCATAAATCGTGATACAGAATAAAATTAATCAAGAGAACATGAGAAAAAACTTCTTTACTGGGAGGGTGACAGAGCGCTGGAACAGGCTGCCCAGAGAGTCTCCTTCTCTGGAAATATTCAAAACCCGCCTGGATGCGGTCTTGGTTGGAAGGTCCCTTCCAACCTCTGCCATTCTGTGATTCTGTGATTCTGTGAAAAGAGAAAGAAAATTGTTCCTGTTTTGTTGCTGGAAAATGCAATTTATTAAAAGCCTTGGTGCTGTTGCTAATACCTGATTTTTTCATAGTCATATGTATTTCTCCTAGGTACCAAAAATGCCACATCTTCTACCATGTAAGACTTATGTAAGTACATGTGAGGGGAAAAGTGGATGAATAGAAGCTGGTGCTTCCAGTGCACTGTGAGGGGAGAGAGCAGAGTACAGTTGATTGTGAACTGTCAGGAATGTCCCCAGCTGCGCCGTTTAGATGGGCAGAGTTGAGCAAAGTGGTCCCGGCGTGTAGGGTGCATTCCTTTCCCGTCCCCCTCTCTGATCCTTTGAGCTTCTCCCAACCCTTTAAGAGGTGTTTCCTCTTCTAATTCAGACCAAGGTAGAGGCTGATATAGAGTGGGAGGAATTGCAGAATAAAGGAAGCTTTGTGGATCCGGGACTGGCCAATTCATTGGCAAAATTCCTGTGCCCTCCTACTCGCTACTCCTGCCGCTGCCCATGGCGTGTTTGCCACCTGTTTGGGTATGCCCGGTGACTTCAAGAAGGTAACCATTGTGCATTACACTGCTTCAGATCTGCATTCAGCTAGTGATGTGAGACTGTCTTGTAGGGATGAGATTCAATGAAGAATTAGGAGTCTAATCTTCTGTTTCCAGCCCTGCCGTTGACTTGCTTGCACTGAGAGGGAAACCAGTTACTCTGACTTCCATGCTCCTCAGCTTTCCTGTCTGTACAACAACGGAGCTAGTGGTGCTTATCAAGAAAACACGAGTGATTTGTAGTCTGCGTTGTGTTTGGAGAAAGCTTTGGTTTCTTGGATTCGAGGTCCCATTGGAAGTGTCAAGTAGTATTAATGTAAAGAGAATACGGTGGTTTTTTGCTTCCTGTCAATGTGTTATTCACTTCTTGGCTTCAGGAATAATGTGCACATCCTTATGTCTGTCTGTGCCAATGCTCAATATTGTGTGTGCCAAGATACGTTACAGTGTCTGTATTTACTATGTACAGCCTACATACCGCCTTTGTGAGTAAGTATGGCAGCAATGTAGTAAGGGAAGGGGGGGAGTATCTGTGTGTCTGTATATAAGATCATATATTTGTACAAAGTGTGTGTCTGTGGGCTTCAGAGACTGAGGGGAGTCTGTGGTTCAGACAGTCTGCCTGTTTTTTTCTTTTTTTCTCTGAAGGCAGCAAAATATGTTGATATGGATTTTTTTACAGGACCTTTTTGTGTTTTGAGTTAATACATTTCCCTCACTTCAGATCTTGCCAAACATCATTTACTTACTAGTACTGTGAAAGCAGGTTACCCAAAGGCAGCACCATTCCCTGTTGTTTTCTCTTCCAAACGGGTCAAAGACATGCTGTAATAAGACTCCTAGTTAAAAACAACAGAATATCAGCATGAGTAGAAAAGTTGAGCAAAAATGCCTGTGCATATGCTGCATGTGTGCTTAAGTATTTAGCTGAACTAGTGCCAAGGTTGCGAGTTTATACAGCAGAAATACTGCCACTGATGTGCTCTGTGTAACTGTGAGCCAGTACCTTCATTTGTGGATTGTGTCCAGTGTGATATTTCTGTTCAATATTCCCACTGGTAAAATGAGGCTTTAATCACGGTGCATATGAGAGAAGGAGAGAAGCTTCATACAGACTAGTCTACAATGAATTACAGAATTTTCATTCATGTGAATAATGTTTGTGATTTTTTTCTCCCAGGAATGAAATGCAATGAAATGCAATGAAATGAAATGCCATAAGAAAGTACAATACAAAGGAAGTGAATTCTTCCTGACTGCTGGAGGTTGCAAGTAATGACCTCTTCTTTTTTTTTTCCCCCTCTTTTTTTCTTTTTTTTTGTTGTTACCAACTAGCAAGATTTCTCAGTGGAAATAAGCTATTTAGTCTATCTATAGATCGTTCATCAGAGGGACTGAAACACATTCTTCACAAGCATGCTGAACATACCCAGCCATTAATAACAGAATTTTTAGTGGTGAAAAAAACAAAGAGTATTACACATTGCCAGTAGGGAAATTGATTTATCTTGCTTTGGTTGTTTGTCTGCATTAAGAAATGTCACACATATTCGAAGTGTTTTGCATAGCTAGTGTCTTGTGATTTGCCATACCAAATCTCTGCTAGACTATACTTTGGCATCTTTTTCTTGACCTCATGTCAGCAAGGAAACAACTATTTTCAATGAAGTATGTTTAGCCAATTAATATATATACTTTATATATATACATATACACATACATATAAGTGTATATGTATAGTTATGCATGTGTTTCGATATTTTGATGAATGAGACCGAAAAATTTATTTGCTTCTCCAAAAAGGACCACACTGAAGTGTGTATACACTGACTTTGCAGGCAATCTTCGAGGACAAATTATTGACATATGGGAAGACTTGCTGCTTCTGAGAGGAGGTCTTCAGAGAACTTGCACTACTGGACCTTATCTTTTCCCATTGAAATCAGTGGCTTTAAGATAATTAAAACTAGATTTATGGACTTACAAGACAGCTCGCAGTCTGGTTCAGCCAAAGCACAGTCCCTACCAGTGGGATTCAGTTTGCCTAGGTCCACAAGGCTGGTTGACACTCAGATAAGTTTAACTCAGTTGGTTAAAAAAAAAAATGCAGTCCATGATATAGCCATAGAGGAAGGATATAAGGCGTGTTATGCTAATAGACACTTTTAAAACTGCCTTTCAGAGCTGTGTGGGCATACCCAATGCGCATTGTTAGGCTAATGGTGATGATTCCACTCTAAGTATTTATAAATTTTCAAACTACATCTTGAAAGACAGAAAGTACTTAAGTTACATCCTTAAAATGAAATTTAAAAGACTTATAACACTAAATTTGTTAATGTCCAGATTTGGCTTGAGGTTTTTGTGTTTGTTTGGTGTTGGTTTTTTTCCAAAACTTATTGAGATCAATGATACATACAAGCAAAATTTGGAAATTCCTCACTGTGGCTGATTTTGAGTTCTTTGAGCAGAAAATGCCTGATCAGAACATACATGGAAAATTTTTTTGTGTGGCTTTTTTTGTTTTCAGTGCTAACATAAATAAACTGTTTAACTGATTTTGTATAAACTTTCCAAAAAAAACTCAAGCATGGAAAATTTCAGCCCAAAATGGAGTTTATTTGAGAAAATTACAAGCAACAGAAAAAGAGGGTTAGAATAGAAATCTGAACTCCTCATTAACTAGACTTAAGCGCCAACTTAAATGCCAGGGTTTTTTTCTGTTAATATTTGGTTTAAAGTTACATACAGGTTTGGAAGAGCTCAGCGCTTTTTAACCCCTTTTTTGTTGCTGTCACTGACTTAGTTTTGTTTCAAAGTGATGGCATGGGTTCAGGACTCAATAGCGATCTTTACCGCAGCAGGAGACGTACTTTTAAACTTCTTCTTTCAGATCATCGCTTGAGATCGTGTTCACGTAGCCTTAAATTCCACCTAAATCCCTCTCCCTAGTGTTTACTATTGGCTGGCTCTAAATATTTAGTGGCACAAGCCAATGGGGATCCTTAGGCTAAGGTGGGCCTTCGGCTGTTTGATTATGGCTTCTGGTTTCCATTTCAGATCTGTGGCAGTGTGAGGAGAAGACAGGAGGTCTACCTAACACAGCAAAAAGGTGTGCATAAAACTCAGTAAAATACAACGCAGCCCAAACAATGGCATACTGTGGTTTTAATACATAGCTGGGGCAGAAACCTGCAGTTTCATCTCTGAAAATGCTGGCAAGTAATGTTTTGAGCACATGTCATACTTTTCATCTGGAAATCTCAGTGCCTTTAGGAAAGTGAGGAGATGGATGTTATTTGACTGCTTTTATTCTTGGTCTAACTAAATATGGAGATTGCTGTGGTCTAATGGATAGGACCTGCATCTAACTCCTTAGCAAGCAGCTAACTTCGTTCCTGGCTCTGCTGCAAATTCCCTATGTAACCTCTGGCAAACTTTCTCTTCCTTTGCTCCTTCCTTTGGAAAATTCCTCTGAATTCAGGGGGGCATTTTGTTGGGGGAATGCAGGATGAGGAGTCGCTTTACCAGATTTGGAGTCTCTTTTGCTTCTGGAAGGTTAGCCAATTCAGTTCTGAGACCAACAATGAATGTCTCCATTGCAGTTCTTAAGAGAATTGTCTCTTTTTCCAGTGATGTAAATTTTGTTTACATTTTGTACTTTCTACTTTTAAAAACCTCCCTGGTCTGTCTTTGTTCCCAATTTTTTAGTCCAAAAGATCTTTATTAGATATACAGAAGAAGAAATCCAAGTATGTATTAAAAGCAATTATAAGAACTCTTAATTTAAAAAGTGCCTATTGCAAATATTCAGAAAATATTCAAGTGGTCAGTGATATTGCACTGAGTGTGGGAGTGCGCACTTCTCTTATTTTTAAGTTATGAAAATTATTAACTTTTCTAGAACTGTGAGGAAGCAACTGACAACCCAGGCACCTGGAAGAGCAGGGCTACAACTCTGGTGCAGCAGCTCCGAAACAGAGGTCCCTGACACTTAAAAGAAGACAATTAAAAGACGACTTCTGTCAAGCACTGACAGTCTGCAGAAACATGCATGCAAACTAAATGGCAAGGTGCCTACACACTAAGGCCATAATCAGGCAGCCTAAGTCCCATGAGTGCCTGTGCCTAGTTTTTCCTATCGGCTGTTTTTCAACGTCTCCATCCTTGGCTTACTTCAGTCCTCTGAACCATACTTCAGAGGCCTTCAGAGGTGCTTGGCTTTCTCCACGGAATAAGCATAGGGACTTAGGTAGATTATAAACCGTCTGAATGTGGTTCTCAGGGCCTAGTCATGTTCTCACTAAATGATATCAAATCCTTCACTGTCATCACTGAAAGCTGAGGTGGACTCCGGTCTGTCCATAGCAACAGTTATTATTAGTCAAGATTTACAAAACCATAAGCTATTGATTGACATTTCTGATAAATTCAAATTCTTTAAACAGACAACTCCACCACTGGTTAAACATATTTCTAGATTTCTGAAAATGCTCTGAAAATTTCAGCCATACCTCTCTTCAAGGAGATGTAATTACACAGAAAGCTTGAAAGTGTTGTAACAAACTGCATTTTGCTGTTTCCATTTTTTAGTAACATGGACAAAAATACAATCTAATGAGCAAAGCATTTATTTTGGTACAGAATTCTTCCTGCTGCTTAATGCTCTTTCCTCCTGCTTTTTTCTAGAGTACATGGTTTTTCATGTTGGCAGGACATGTGTGGACATGAGCTGAATATATATTTAATCTTAAATTCAGCAGCAAGCACTAAGTTATTGAACAATAATGCCTGCATGAAGACAAAATTATGTCAGCCCAGTAGGGACTTATGATAAGGTAGTTACTGACTTTCTTGAGTAGACTGAGGCCTGCTTTCAAATAAATCGAGTCCATCATTTTCTGAAGTAACAATACTTCTGATATAAACACTTAGCTTATGCAGAATCTACAACTCACACTACAGCCTTTCTTGTGAAGCAGATGCAAAAACCCCATAATTAAAATACATTTTTGATGTATTTTTTTCCAAGTAATAGCAACTGCTTGAACATGCTCAGTGCCATCACAGCATGTCATGATGGTTAAAGTAACCTGTATTAGGAAATGAAGTGGCAATTCAGTGCTGTGAGACTTGTGCTGATTGTGGTGGACCTGGAATAAAAATAAAGATACAAGCTCAGTCTAACCATTTAATACGTAGACACTTATATGGACAACAGCAGCTCCCTTCCTGATGCTGATACAAACCTTATGTTCCTTTTTTCCCTGCAGGAAGCTCTCAGGCTAACGTTTGTTACCAGGGAGCTGTTTGCAACTGGGAGAAATGCTCTGTGTGTGGCTGGTCTGAGAAATGCTCACAAATTCCAGCTAGCACAATATCGTTCTGTGACTGGCACTATGTAACATCTGCATTTGAGATATTTCTGTGCTCTGACCAGAAAAATCCCAACTGTATCCAACTCTTGATCTTCCTGAAAGGGCCCCTCACAAAGGTACTCCATCCACTTCTAGGTCCACCTGGACACACAGCTTCTTTAGTGCTGTTTTATGCAACCAGATATGTTCACTCTGCTGCGAGTATTTCCTTCCGGTGATGAAAACAGCTCAGAGTGGCAGAGAGCTTCCTTTCTTTCTCACAATTTCTTCCTTTTTGCCTTCTAGGAGATGCTGATGTTGTCTGTCAGCTTGGAGCTTCATCCTCCCATGAGTTAGTTACCAGTCCTGCTGCTACTTCAGCCTCATGCGGATGGTGAGCCCTTGTGTCACGACTGAAAGGCAGAAAGGAAAGAAGTGACCTTGCAGGAGCTCAAGAATGAGGTGGGATCTGGCAATGAAACTCTATGGATGGTTTCAAGTTTGTAAGCTGGGGCTGGGCTCTGTGCTGTAGGTCAAGGAGCAGGGAATGGCTCAATGTCTCTTCTTTTTCTCCCTGTTGTTCCTAGCCCTCTACTCCAAAGCTACGCTGCTCTGAGAGGCTGAGAAGTTGAGTCTACTGCTTTTGCAAATAGTGTTGTCCTCCCACACGAATACTCTCGAGTTTTGGCTTGGGAGGGTGGGAAGCTGTGCTGAAAGTGCTTTGACCTTCACAAGCTTTTAACAACACAGTTTTTGCTCATTCCTTCATTGCCCTCAATCTTTCCCAGATGAGTGGACATGCCCCAAGGCACAATTACAGGTGGTCTGCAGAGAAGGAGCACAATCAAACAGAAAGAATATTCACAAAAAGTAACCAAGCTCTTAGGCTTATTTAATGATATCTTCCATGTCTTAAAAGGGACAAGATTTTTAAAAGCTTTTAGATTATTAAAAATCTAGTCAGTTAAAAAACCTGGTAGGTGTCTGCCTGCTTGTTCAGGTGCTTAATTACTTTTTAAAATCTGGTCATCAGAGCTTTCTTTCCATACAGATTTTGGGGCAATTTTTCCTGTGTTGAAACTGTCACCAGCCATTGTTTTGCTGTCACCTGTAAGAGAAGGATATGTCCGCTACTCATAACTGCCAGATAACCTTTCAGAAAGCATAAGCACAGATGTAATGATACGTGGTTAAAACATGGCTACAATATTGCTGTTAATGTGGGTGACCGAATGCCTGAAACCAGAATGTAAGATGCCTGTTTTTCCTAGTGAGGCTCTGAAGCTGATACTCCATCAGTGTAGGAATGAAGCCAAGTAATATGACAAGTGAAATGTTGTGGTTCTGGGAATTTCTAGCAGGCTTATGGCTCACATGTGTATTTCATGTGAAAGCATGTCATGTGCCTGTCCTGGCTGATCTTGTATACAGCTGTTGAACAAAAGTATGTGAAAGAAAGCTTGCATGCAAATCTCTCTTCTATGTGTGCCAAATAGAGGTGTTTTCTTTTCAGTCCAGGAGATGTTAATTATTGGGGCTGGGCTAGGAAGTACTTTCAGCAAAGGACTTTTGCTCTGAGGAATGGCAGGTTTTCCCACTTAGAAAAATTAATTTTTAATATATCTTTTGGTTCAAAGGTTTATAGGGCAATTTGTAGTGTATATTATTACTAACTAGTACAGAGCTGCTATCAGAAAGCTAGGTGTCAATGAAGAAAACAGCATCCTTTTCTAAGAGAAAGAGAGGCTAAAAGTTTTGTAAGGTGTATTAGAGTTTTGCTTGCATATATCATTTTCTGAGAGTGGAAAGAGGTAATAACAGGATGGTCACCAGAAGAAAAACAATTCAGTCTTTAATTGATGTACACTCTTTAATTGCTGCAATGCGCTTTTATTACCTGAAATTTAGCATGCCAGTCATGGTAATTGTTATTCTACTCTCTACCGTAAACTTGTTCTTTTCTCTATCATCAACATTTCTCAGAAATGAGTCACTGAAAACTGCAAAGACACATTCAGACACTGCAATTTATTGCTTGCTTTGCTTATAAGGAATCTCTGATCCTTGATGTGATATAGATTATATATATAATTGCAAAGGTAGTATTCAAGAGACTGCCAGAGTTTCTGTGTCTGCGCAGCTTCAGACCATCAGTGTGGCCTGAACCCTTGAACTCTTAATAGTGAAAGCATGAATCCTGTCAGATGGAAATAAAGAGGTGGACTTGTAATGAGGAAGTTTATAGTTCAAGCTTTTTTGCTGATCACACAAAAATGGTCAAAAAAAGGTGGGAATAAGACACTCTCAAAATGGGGATCATGCTTTTTCTTTGAGCTTCTGCAAAAGTCAGCAAGTACATGGAGATTGGAACTATTGCTGGTCCATGACTGGTTGATTTTAGGGAGAGCAGGTGGTGTTTTGAAACCCCTTCAAAAACATCTGTGCTTACACTGTCAAATGGTGACAAAAGCGTTGAGAAGCTGTTTTTATGGGAAATTTGAGGAGGGAAGTCAGAAATAATGGATAGGGAAGAACATACCGGTGGATTTGATAGTTTGGTGACTTTCCTTAAACAATAAATTATCCATCCTAATAATTTTGAGCTGTTATCCTAGTTAAAAACCAAAAGGATTCTTCCTTGATCAGTTAAACATTGGGAAGCCTTGGTTTCTTATGTTTAATTCTTCCATGACTTCTCACCTGCAAGGTTTTACTGTTTTTTGAAGTCAAGAGATAAACATAACTCAAGAGTGGCTCAGCTGTGCTGATCAGGGAGGCAGATTAAGATGATGTTTCTCTCAGCCAACAAATGTGACAGTCTGTTTTTATATAGAGTCAATTTTAAGAAGTCTTACTTAAGAAAACAGAAAGAACTGAAGAGAAGTTTAGTCCGTGACATTTCCTTCGTTCTCCCCCTAAATTTGTACTATATAAATACTCCCTGAAATCATTGCTTGGAGTGACCTTGAATGGGTTCTCAAGCTTTGATGAATTGCTTTCAGGTTTTATTTCTGAGGAGCTTGCACAATTGAAGAAAAAAGATATTCCTAGGGGATTCCCTAGGAAGATCTGTCTGTCTTGTTATGGGATACGTTTCTTGTACTGTCACAAGATGAAATGAGGGGCTCCCCTGACAAATGTAAAAGTTATGTGACAACCCATCTATTTTTAGATGATTTAAATCAGTGAAGAGGGAAAAACATTTGTTTCCAAGACTGTAATTTTCCAGATGACACCATTTTATTGCACGGTGCCATACCATGAGAAAGAGCATTCTTGTGGCTTTTGAACTGGAAATCCTGTAGGAATGCTATTTCTGGCATTTATTTGCTGTGAAGCCAGGCACACATGGAGAGCAGACAGACTGACCAGATACAGTTTGTGGTATTAAGGCATTCAGAAAAGTCCCTGCTGCACAGCTCTTTTCCAGTATGCGAAGCGTTGAGTGAAGTTGAAAAATTATCAATGAAGATCAAATCTGAAAGCCATGATCTGATCAGACAGCCAGTCTTTCATGCTATTAATGTATTCCTTCCTCTTGCTATTTTGAAAATTCAGCTTTTCTGTCTTCATATATTGATGCTTATAAAATAATTCTTGGTAATGAACAAGATTTTGATACAAAGTGGGAGTGAAGGTCGAATGCACACTTTAATGAAAAACCAAATGCGGTCACTCCAGTTTAACGAGGAAGGTATTTTTTTATTTACTGGAGTACAGCATGTGAGCATGCAAAAAAAATGTTGATTGAAGAATGAACACAAGAGTAGACAGCTTAGGCCCACTCTCTGGTAACTTTCTGAAGTGGGCAGTCATAGTGAATTCAGTATGGCTACCCATGCAAGAAGAGTTTTTGCATGGGCAAGTGCTTATGGGAGGTAGCCCTCTATAGCTGAAGAATTTGTATCTTCAGATACTTTCTGTATTCAGTTAAATACAGCAGGCTGGATTTATCATTTTTTTTAAAAAAAAGAAGTAGGCTCTGAAATTTTTCTTGAATATAGTTATGTCTCTCCACAGCCTCTCTCATAGGAACAGCTCTAAAATGATAGTCTGCCTGAACGGAGCAAAAACCCTAATAAATATGGTGCATTCCTCTTTAAAAAGTATATTTATTTAGTAAGTTTAGAAACCACTCTGAGGTTAGGTTACAGCTATTGGGATTAGAGGGCGTCTCGTGGGCAGTTCAGACATCAAGCTATAGGTCCGTGGAGCGAAGCTGAGCTGTTTCTAGCCTGATGTCTGAATTATGAATTAGGTTCATTCTAATTCCAATGGGGTAAACCTCAGAGCAGTTTATATACTTATGGCTAAGTGCTCCTAAAATACAGGCTATTTATTTAAAACATACATGTAAAATGTAATATCTAAAAAAGATGTCCGGCCTAGTGATGCTGGAGCCCAGCAACCCAGCCAAATAAAATCTGAATTCCAACTTCGGAGCCCTAAGGAAAGGGATGGCACAGCTGGCTTTATGCCACATGCTGATACTCCCAGCTAGGCCAAATCCCCGCTTGGCTCAGGGTGAACTGGAACAGCCACAAGACTAAATTAATTTGCCTCAGCCCAAGGCACTTGCCTCTTCCTCAGCCATGCCTGTCATGCCAAGGTTGGGAGACCCTTGGGTCATGATGCCCTCCCTTGGCCATTCAGGAAAGTTCCTTAGGCCAAGAATGTTCTGCAGGGTTGGCTCCTCTCGCTTTCTATCACTGGAGTTGTGCAAAGAAGCCTGAATCTACTTTTCAGTGTGGTTGGATATTTGGGGAGTAGAATGGATCTGGAGGGTTGGAAAGAAAGCACAGTATTTATTAATAGCATCAACAACTGCTTCCATCTGGAGCCACCCTGGTCTCTGAGCTCATTCTAGCAGCAGTGCCAGCTGGTGAACCTCTCACCTTAATCATATGTCTTTGACCCCTGCTGCTAGCAGTCAGGTAACTGTGCCAAGCTTCAGCCTACAGCTGGCTTTTTCACAGGATGCTTGTGACTGGCTGCCTTGTGGGGAAGAGCAGTCAGTGAGGGTTTCTGCAGGAGGCTAAGCCATCCCTTCCTTTATTCATTTTGCTCAGGCTACTAGAGAATCTAAAGGAGAGACAGCATCTGATGTTATTTTCCTGGGAATAGGAGTGAAACAGAAACTACCCATTATTTTAGGACAGCTGAGCTGGCTCCATCACT
Source organism: Fregata magnificens (assembly GCA_013389945.1). Lineage (NCBI taxonomy): Eukaryota > Metazoa > Chordata > Aves > Suliformes > Fregatidae > Fregata > Fregata magnificens. The sequence goes on along the minus strand of WAAD01032510.1, from coordinate 94,486 downwards.
ATACAAAAAAATGAGTCAGTTTACACTCTGGTTCTCTCTTCCCTCCTCACCATCCTCCTTTAATTTCCATTCCAGGAAATAAATGGGACAAAATATCTCTCAAGTAATTACTTCTGCCTTGGCATTGAGTAAGGTGTAGGGAAATCTTCTGGAAAATATCATTCCCAGGTTTGGTCAGAAGGTGAAGATCTGTTGCAGATGCAGAAGCAGCAGATATGTAGTGGACACAAAGGGCAGATCTCTTTGGGCATTGAAGAATTGTCATAGGGCTGAAGGAGTGCGTAATTAATTCATGTGGGGATCCTGGGGCCAAAGATCACTTTATACAAATTTGCAGGAGTTGGCAAAACTAAATGTCACAAGCGAGCTAGTGGGAGTTAAAAACTGAACATGGACAAAACCCACTGTTATCGTTTTCTGTTTTCAAAGAAACTAAATCTCGCCATTTTGTGTGGCAGCAGAGTGCTTACTCATAGTTCTTGGATGCCTGACGCTGACCATGTGGCACTAAATATACGTGAATGTAATGAGAATATTGGAATAATCCCTTTCCCTCAGCTGCCTAAATCTATTCAGAGATGCTTGGGAGACAATACTTCATCTGGCATAACTGAATTTTGGGCTGGGCTCCACTTGGTACAGGAACAAGAAGTGGAGTGCTTTGGGTGGACTGTTGGGATATCAGCAAACTTCCCACGTCACTGATAAGCACGAAGATAACTCTAATGAAGGGTTTTGGAGAGTGAGATAAAAGCAATGAAAGATCTGAATAGTGGATCTCCATCTAGCCCTGCTGCTGTCCTTTGGTCCACGATTCGAACTATGATCCTCCTCTGGGCATTGTCAAATGTGTCTATATTATCAACAACCTTTTCCTGGGATGTAGCATTCAACTAGGTGGGTAGTAATGGCAAGGTCATACTAAAGCCTTTTATTCAGAGGCAATCCAAGTGCAAAAGAAAGAGCACATCTAGAATTGCTTGACTTTTTGCGTGCTCTCTACTAAGAGTATTTAGGCAATAAGATTTGGTCAGATGAATGTGTCTTTTTGTTTCACTTTGCTTTGATAGGCTACTCATCTGTCCTCAGAGCTATCTGGATTAGCCTCTGGGTTACTTTAGAGGAGGTAGAGCAGGTCCTTGAGGTATGATCACAGAATCACAGAATGGTAGGGGTTGGAAGGGACCTCTGAAGATCATCTTGTCCAACCCCCCCGCCTGAGCAGGTTCAGCTAGTGATGGCATTACAGAACAGACATGATGGCTTGGTAAGGGCTCAGATGTTGTGCCTGCAATGTGTTAGAACCAGCTGCATGCCTGGAATGTTATTTGCTTTGCTCATGACCAATACACATGGCCAGAGGAAAAATTCTCCAGGAAAGTGTCATAGGAGAATATGCATCAGCCAGTAAAAGCAGAATTACAGAAAAAAAAAAAAAAAGATCCTGTTGTAACAGATTAAGTACCTATCAAGTGACAACAGCAGTTTGTTTTCCTTGAGCAAAAGTAATAGATATACTTGGACATAATCCTACCCTCAAGTGTTTTAATTCTGATGGCACTTCTTATTAAGGAGAGTCACCAAAATGGAAAAGTGCACACTCTAATGGAAACAATGTCATAAAGTTGACAGCTTTTCTACAAGGTAGGTTGACACCTAAATTAGCTAAGAAGGCTTGAAACAAGATGGAAAAAAAAATGAAAAGGAAAGAAAAAGATTTGTTATGAGTCAGTGTTTTTATTATTTGATGAGTGTTTTGCAGTCTGTGTTTTCACAGCCAATTAAGATACAAATGGTAAGAGAATTAGGTCTTGTTTGTTTTATTCTACGTTCCCGGTCTGTTGAGTGGCGAATCAAGAAAGCTCCAGGCCCAGGTGGGAGTTCATACCTGCTTGTGATTTCTCTTTGCCTCCACATTTTGCTTGAAAATGTACTTTATTAAACCCACAACTCATCCTATACCCTTGAAACAAAAAAGGCAAATGCAATGGTTTCAAGCTTCCATGTCTCTTGGCCTCTTGGTGTTGATATTGTAGACATTGCTTATCTGTACAGGATAGAGAATATGCCAATACACTTATTTATTCCATGCAGATGACCAAAATCACATCCGTATGTCGATATATGGAATGCCGATATGACCAGACTTGCTTGTATACCTCTTTAATTTCATTTGTAAGGAGATAATTTTTTCCTAATCAAATATGTGCAGGTTATTAAAATCACCCAGCAGGCTAATGAGGCCTACAGTGTGTTTCTATGTGATTCCTAGTACATTTTCTCAACCTAAGCAAAACCAAAGTTGTGTAACTCCAGGAACACCTGAGGGAAAAAAATGCATGCTTTAAAGAGGCACAGTTCTTTTGTACAGTCTTCTTGCTCCTGGTGGAGAAAGTATTACTTTTGTACTAGTTCACACTATCACCAGATTACTTTGCAACCCTCCGTGCAGAATATGGCATGCTGTAAAGAAAGCTGCAAACTGAATTTTTGGTTCATCATAGGTCGGTTAGGCTATGTTGTATTTCAAGTCTATGGATTTAATAAAACAAGAGACTTCAAGGTTGGAGATCATTCTGGAGAGCTCAGCTCAAGTTCCCGAAATGTGATTTTCCTTCTCTAGTCATATGAGAATTTCTTTGCCTGTATTATATGGTGCAAGGAGTAGGATTTGATTCTCTGCCTTCAAGGGAGGGGGAGGAAGTCAAATGGAAGAACTAGAGAAGGACGTTCACACACACACACACACAAAAGACAAAAAAAAAAAAAAGGCATAACCATGAGCACGTTAGTTGGAATGAAGTTCTTTCAGGTTCTCTCATGACATTCAGACTTTCAGTCTCCTCCATTCAAAAACTTAACGTGACAGGTAGACCAAGATGATATAGTTTTGGGGTGATGAATCTGAAATTGAAACAACCTCTATAAGAAATAACAGAAAAACCCTCCGATATCTCTGTCAGCATGTCTAATATCTTGAGACAGTCCAGAAGACATTTCATAAAACAAGCTTCCATGGCTCATTGCTTTATGTTGATTACTCATATTTTCCCTTTGTAGTAATGTTTTTCTAAATGCATTTCATTCAACACAGTGTTTCTCTGGCAACAAATGGCAGCTCGTTGTTGAATAGCTAGCATTGCTTTGATGATTTTATTACTTCAGTGCCCATTTGCATAGCAGAATCCTCTACAGAACTAACACAGCCAGTTCCTTGTGTCAAAATTTTAAGGAGGTTGAGCTTTAAAAGTGTACAGCTTTCAACAGCAGAAAGATGAGTGCTTCATCCCATGAAAGTGTTTGAGGTTCAAGAAAGGTTCTTTACTTGTATAGTGGCGAGGCCAAGGAAAACTAAAAGACCTTCTAAAATATTTTCACACACATGTGCAAAGACACCTTGGGACAGCTAAGAGCTGTCTACTTAGGGCACTTGTGTGGGTTGGCAGAGAATGACTTAGCAGAGGTTTAAATTCAATTTTTTATATTCCAGCTGACAGCCCCAATCAGTAGGCTATCATCTACACTGAACTTATTTGGTCAGCCTCTTGTGTGTCCCTCTCCTGTCTCACATCAATGTGGTCCTTGGTTTTCAGCCTTCCCCAGCAGTCTAATCTCTGACACATGGTAAGAGGATTTCCATGTTAGGTTTTTTTTCACAAAGAAAAAAGAAGTTTTACCAAGCTTTAAAATGGAGTAATTTTAATCTGTTTCAGGCTTCCCCCAGGTCCTGACTACACAGTGGCCAGCTAGGCCTAACACTCCACTGGAGTTCTTTGTTCTGCTTTATTGAGACTTAGATACAGTTTATTTTGGATGATTGCTGGCTGTGAGTCTATTGGAAGATCTGTAGCTTAGTTTTTCTGTCATCTCAGAGCAGTCCCACTTATTTAAATAAATAAGTATTTTTTCAGTGAAACAAGGTTTTGACCTATATTCCAGATGAGTGTCAAATTACTGAAACTAAACTTTACAGAAAATTCCATTCAAAATTTAGAAGCGATTTCATGATACAAGGTTGTTCTAAATTAACCATTAAGAGTTCTGGTTTTATGGAACTGGTATTTTTGATGTTAAAATGTATGGTAAAAAAAAATACTAATGGATGTTTGTGGTTTTCTGCAGACTCACACGAGGTGAACATCCTGACCTGAGCAAAGAGGGAGCAGGAATTGTTGTACTGAAGAACTTGACATTCTGATACTAAGTTTTTAAACTACCATTGCAATGTTCCTTCTTAGCCAAATAGGCCCAGCTATGTTGATTATTGTGGGAACTAATTTGCCTCTGAAAGAAAAATACATTTGTGATAGTATCCTAACTTGTTTTTGATAGAGGGAATAAGTTTCTGGATTTCAGGTGTTAATTAAAGTGAGGATTCTTCCAATATATCACCGTGCTCCCACTAAACTAAGTTATAAAATTTCCCTGGGAGCAAGGGTAGGCCACTTCAGAAAACCCAGCCTCACATTCCTTGTCATTTCTCACATCCATCCAAGATGGTTGGAACCTCAACCCTTACCTCCTTAGTTTAAGAACATCCTTGCCATTAGGAGCTCTTGGTTACCTGGCCAGCTCTCATTCTGCTAGGATGAGAGCTGACTGGGTTAAATCATAGAATCATAGAATCATTAAGGTTGGAAAAGACCTCTCAGATCATGAAGTCCAACCATCAACCCAACACCACCATGCCTCCTAAACCAGGTCTCAAAGTGCCACGTCTACACATTTTTTGAACACCTCCAGGGATGGTGACTCCACCACCTCTCTGGGCAGCCTGTTCCAATGCCTGACCACTCTTTTGGTAAAGAAATTTTTCCTAATATCCAATCTAAACCTCCCCTGACGCAACTTGAGGCCATTTCCTCTCGTCCTATCGCTAGTTACTTGGGAGAAGAGACCAGCACCCACCTCACTACAACCTCCTTTCAGGTAGTCGTGGAGAGCGATAAGGTCTCCCCTCAGCCTCCTCTTCTCCAGACTAAACAATCCCAGTTCCCTCAGCCGCTCCTCGTAAGAGGATTGTAATTAACTGGACACTTCCATTTATCTCTTCATGCTGGATCAACATGGTAAAATGAAGACTATGTGTTTAAAGCACTTGAAAGGCAGTAAACTTTAAAGTGGCATCTAATCAACCTGTGGAATTTGTTGCTGTGGGACACGGAGGCAAACAGTTTGAGAGCCAGGGAAGGATTAGGCATTTGAATAGGAATAATACCTGCAGTTAACTTGTGAGGTTAAAGTATTATGAGGTTTATCAGTTCTTTTGCTTCTGGGCATAAACTGCCATCTCAGCTTGTGAAAGAACTTGTTTCTGCTCTCGCTTATTGCTCCGAGCCTTTTGTGGGATGCTTTCACAGGGTGTGGGGCACCCAAGTAAGTTGGTGCCGGAGGGGAGGACAGCAAACCGGAACGGTCAATGGCCCTCCTGTGGAGCAGGGGCTGCCGCACTGGTTTTGATCCCCCTGCTTCTGAGGGATTCCATAGCCCATGTGGGAGGCAAGCAGCGCAGCCAGTGGGCTGCCTTATATTAAATCTTGTTCCACGGAACATTGTGAAGGCTGGGAAGTGATTTATCTTCCAGTCCCTGCATGGCCACTTTTCCATACAAAATAGAAGCCCTCCATGATGTATGTGTGTCTTCTGACACATGAATATATTAAAAGGAATTAAATCCTTGCGCCATTTGGTCTGAGATCACACTTATCTGCACATTGTCTTTCTGTCTTTCTGGTAAAGAAAAGCTAGAAGAAGGTGGCTTGAACATTCCTGCCTTTTTAAAACTTTTTCCGTAATGTCTCTTCACAGACAGAGATTATACATATGCGTGTTATGGCTAGAAGTAAATGCACAGGCATTAACTACAGCAGCAGGTGTTTGGGGGATTGTTCACCTCTAGAACATTTGCACAACACCATTTAAACAATTAGCTGTCTGCCCTCAAGGACTGAGGTTTATAAAATGGAACACTTTACAGCAAGAGTGGTTCTGACTGGAAATGGCATCAGTTAGATGAGGGGTTTTGTTCTCAGACTTGAAGATTAAGATTAAAACTTTAAACGCCTGGTTGTAGCAAATTGGAACTTTGGATTTAGACTGCAAAACTATGTTTAGGCTGCAGGACTGCAGAGAGAGACAGTACTGTTGGTAAAGATGTTACCTTAGAAAACAGGGTTTCTTCAGGCAGAGATATGGTGTCCTCAGATAGGCTTGCAAGAGCATCTGACGATCTTATCTCACAAAGTTTTAAAAAAAGGAGAACATTCTGACTGCTTTGAATGATTAACATAACCATGAGTGTCACTAAGAGGTCTAGCTGAACCCAAACAAAAGCAAGTGATGCTTTTCCTCCAGTTGGCTTCAAGGAGCCAGTCAAGGTGTTAGGTATGCTGATCTTGAAGATCAGGATAAAGGGTTGAGGAACCCAATTTAAATGCTTCTTTTATTTCCAGGCTTCTGCAAATTTCTGTACTCCTTTCACAGCTTCATTCTTAAAGGGCAAAGTGTTGAAGGTGCCATGAAATATGCTGTATCTCTCCTATTGATCTGGGTGTCTACATAGGGATGCTAAGTCCTTTCCTGTGCACTGCTGGATTCTTGGGTGGAGGTAGCTGGACAAGCACTAGCTATCTGCATGACAACTACTATCTGGAAATTTGATATATGGATCTACTGACCCTACCAATCCCTTGAGGGACCATCCCTTTAAGACTCTGTACGGAGATGAGTTGAGCAATGGGACAGAGCACTACTAGATTACTAAAGGACAGTAATTCCGTCATGTTACAAGCTCTGTTGCCAAGTTACACCGGTCAGGGCCTTGAATGCACCAAAAGCCCTTAGTTGCCCTGAGCAGCCTTACCCGGGGCCTCCATCCATGCAGACCCTGCCCATTGGTCCACCAGCTCCATTAAGCTCACTCCTGGGCCCCCAGAGTGCCTGAGTGATGTTGCAGATGTGCCCGTCTCTTGCTGTCCTGAGTTGCTGACTGGATTTCCAGGACGGACACAAGGCCTGTGTTGTAGCCCTGTTTCTGATCCTGCCTCTGGCCTGAGCTACAACATTGGTAGTCTTGTCTCTGGTTCTGTCTCCTCCGATCTTGACTAGATGACTTGACTTCCTGGATGGACCCCAGACCATGTAGGTAGCCTTGTCTCCAGCTCTGTCTCCAGCTCTGTCTCCAGAGACTGTTGTGTTATGCAGTAAACATGGAATAACCCAAAGTACATTTGGCATTGCGCTGTAGCTGTGAGGATATTACCTGGCATAGTCAAAGTCAGAGAGGAAGGGAGAGAGAATTGCAGCTGTGGTGGAGTGCTGGTTAATGTACCGTAGCCTAATTTACTCATTGTGAACCACCCAGTGGCATCCAGCTTCATTGTGTCTATTCCTCTTGTTCAGACACGTAGCTAAACAATGTCCTGATTCTAGTTCTGTGCCAGAAGGGCAGCTTATAAACCCTTCTCAGACAATGTACAACCTCCTTCTTCCTTCCTGTGAAACCTCCTGGGGCTTAGCATGTGCGGGGGTGGTGGAAAAAAGGGGGGAGAAGAGGAGGAAGGGTGAGAGGAGCAAATATCCATTGCCAGCCATTCCCGATGGAGAAAAAGGCTGTGATAGTAAATGATGGGTTTTATGGCAGAGAGGAAATGCCTTCATCCCATGAGCTGTGGCCGCTTACGAGCACCCTAGCCAGGGTTCTGGCTACCTGAGGCAGAGGGGGTAGGTCCCTGACTGTATTTGGCCAGATGAGAAGTCTGCAAGTTGGGAGGTGTTGTCCCTGGTGGATGTAAAACACTTACAGGTGCTTCCTGCCGCCTGGCTCCAGCTCCAGCTCTTATGTCGGGAGGCGGGAGAGCTGTGAGCAGATGATGTAGTTGTGTCTGGAAGTTCTCAGGTGGCAGATCACCCCTTAGAGACTGTCACCGCAAGCATGGGTCAGCTCAGTGAGCTGAGTCTGGAGCTGTGGAAGACTGGGAACTATAACAGGCTGTACTTTTCTTACCTGGAAAGAAAGGACACGGGCAAGGAATGGTTGCAGGTTTTTGTTTGTGGAATTTCTTGCTGTTGTCCTTTGTCCTTTCATGTTATTTGAAATGCACTTTGAGCCTTGTCTTGAAACTTTTTGGCACTCATTTTGAGGCATGCCCAAGGAATGGCCTAAAAGCTCTGCAGGAAAGATCTGTGTCATGATAGCTCTTATGAAGTCTGAAGAAAAAGAGGCTTACACCAGGTCTAGCAAAGTTTGTAAGCAGAATTCTAACCCTTTTGCAAGGAAGAACATTTTCTCCCAGCCGTCAGGGCTTTTTTTCTTAGTTTTCTTTTTCATTCTATTTATAGCCTGCTCTAGTTTAATTTTTCTTGGCCATCAGACAAGTAAGCAAGTCTTTTTTCTGCTGATCTTAAGGTGGCGTTTGTTTATACGTATACAAGATCTGTAATTATAAAGCAGTGTGATTCCCCACAAAACACCCCCTAGCCTCCACTCCCCAAATTCATATAGGACTTCTTTTCTGCAAGGCCAAACATACTTTTAGAGTTTCTAGGCAAAGCTATTTTGTGTATAGATGATTTTCTCTCCCGTCTCAACCCTTCCCTCACAAAAAAGAAAAAGGAGTGGAAAAAAAAAGAAGACAGGGCAGCTGGGAAATCTTAGACTAGAGGGCAGATCACATTTCAAAACATTGTGATCTAAAAATAACAATTCTGATTTCCCCTTCCCTCTCTTTCTCTCCCCCTTTCCCTTCTTCTCAATGTAATACATTTTCTCTAAAGAAAATTCCCATCCTGGGAATATATGAATCATGTAACACTTCAGTGAGATTGATTTTATTTGCAAGACGCAGCTAGGATTTAAAAGATTGGGAACTGGGATAAGAGCAAGCCTGAGACTATTGTGACTTGTGCAACTTGATGTAATACTGTACATACATGCACACACATGCATGTGTGGTAACAGGAGTAATAAGGCTAGAATTCCTGTCCATTTCAGTTTATGTCAGGAATCAGATATTTTTATGGATTTCACATTAATTATTAAATATTTTGGCTTTCTGGACTTACTTCTGTCTCTCAAAGGACAGCTCCTACTGAAGTTTGTGGGTCTGCCTTTCTTGTATGTAGATCAGAGGTTTTCAGTTGTGTGAATTAGATTGGAGGGTTTGGGTTGTTGGTTTGTTTGGGTGTTTTTTTACTTTCATTGGTGTTTTCAAAAGCAAAGAAGAATTTTGCACCTTTTTGAGTGCCACTCTGCTGCAGGTAAAGAATGTAACAGCTTGTGAGAGTGCAGCTAGAGCCAATAATAATTTGACTGACATGTCTTGGCACTGAAATGCCTATTAAAACTCACTCTGTCCTTTCAAGATGGAGATTTTAATGCTGGGCACTTGTTTGAGCTGAAAATTCACTCTCTTTATAGATCCAAAACGCCTACATCCATGAAAGATTCTCAGAAGGATCTAATATTTCTATTGATGATAGAATAAATCCTTCAGTGTCACGAAGTTTCCAAGCCATGGAAGTTTCCAAGCCCAGTACGTACTGCAAACATGTTTCCATATGTAATACACCGTACTTTTCCATACAGGATCCCAAAGATTCCTTGGAAAACCGCAGAGGACAGTCAACTATGATAACCTGGTAACAGTTTTAGGAAAAAATATATTTACTTTTGAGAATTTATACAAAATATAGCAATTCTCAGTATGGGTTAACTGTGGATTCTAGGGATAACAAAGTTCATCACGGGAACAAATGTCTTCAGATATTCAATGGGCATGATTTCAATGACAAATAAGCCAGCTCTATTTGGTAAAGTTTGACAATATATATACTCTTGTTTCACAGAAAGGCAACTTCTTTGATTTTATATAAGATATGCACCCTTTTAAAGCCAGTTCCAAAGTAAAATCACTGATATTCTTTCCATGGATTTGAGAGAGTTCCAGTAGGTGGGAGGTTAGCTCTCCTACCTACCCTGCCAGTAACCAAAAGAGGTTTTTTAAAGAGCTGTTTATTACATGGTATGGTAGAACAAAATTCTTCAGTACAACCCCCTGTCTCCTGCAGCTTGCAGTGCTAACACAGGTTTGTGGTGCCTGCTGGAATCTGCCCAGATTTTAAGGCAGGATTTTAAATATGCTATCTGTTTGTTTCCCTCTTTACACACAATGCAATAAAAGCTTGCATTAGCATTTAGAAAATTCTGCATGTGTGAGCGACCATGACATTTGTTTGACACAGACTCCACTGTTGACTTTCTGCAGAATTAAAGATACTTTGCCACAGAAGGTACTGTACGTGTGTAGGTAAATGTCTGTGTGTAGGCATGGGTATTATAAAGAGATTGATATCCCTAGTACTCTTACTGCTTTCATTACCTGCTCTGTGGCTATAGCTTTTTACCTGTAATTGAACATCATCATCATCTTAATGGCTAATCTTAAGGTTTCTACAAGTGCTTTCCAATCCAATATCAGCAAGGATTAATAAATCCATTTAATCCTGGTATCCGCACCATCACTGTGCTTTTTTTCAGAATCCAGAGACATGTAGAAATTTGGGGTGAGATCTTGCCTTCCTGGATCACTCTCTGCTACAAACCTCTTGAGACAGAGATGAAATGGCACTATGGTGAACAGTCAGATCCTTGTAGGTTGCCAGAAAATTGGTGCCGCACAGCTGTGCAACAGCTTTTATTCCTCTCCTTGCTGAGAAGTCAAATGAAATTAGGAGAGTCCAATTTTAGCATCCAGTTTTAGGAACTGGGCCGAGCTGGCTAAGTCAGCTGTGTCCCTGGACTCCTTGTATAGATAAAGGTGACAGGATTCTCCTCAGTCTGATGCAAGGGGGACATAACTACCTCCAGCAGCACCTGTAGAAGAACCCCAGGGGAAATGGGTGCCTGGGATCAGGTAGTACAATGGCTGCTACTGGTATCAAAATCCCATGTATGTGAGGGCTTCTCATCGATCCTCTGTGGAGCCTAGTGAGGACTTTGCTTCTCACAATGGGAGATGCTGTTGGGGTGGCTGTAAGTCCAGATCATAAATGGTCAGGCATGAAAGACAGCACAGACAAACCTCTTTGAATAGGGAACCTCCATTTTCTACAGTCCCCCAATTTGTCAAAACCCACGTTTATGGAGCAGAGAAGAGCAATTGTTCTCCCATGGCAGCCCACAGGAGCAGCAGAAGCCACATACAAGCTACCTCACTGCTCTGCAATTTGCAGTGCTGTAAAATATCTGCATAAAGAACAGTGAAACAGTCTTTGTGATTTCCATGAATTTGATTAATCTTTCACATAATTTTAGTTCTAGTTGCACTCTGGCATTTCTGCATATTTGTGCCACAAGCAAAAATCATTTTTTCCTAAAGCAATAGCAATAACTTCTGAAATTCATTGCACCTAAACAAGCCTACCCTGAGGAAAATATTGTCTTACATTTCCTTTCCACCACAGAATTTAACAAAGATTTACAAACAAATATGTATACTGTACACTGTACAGATTTATTTGGATTAGAAATCTTGCTTTTTAGGCATGTAGTTTTAAAAATGCTTCTTTGAATGAGCAAAAAGTGGATTTATATAAGGAAAGGAGGAAAATGTAATATAATGAAAGTTAGGCTGAATTAGGAAAAAAACATTTTACAATGCCACAGATAATATGAAGCTTATGATTTCTTTCAAAGAAGTCAGGCCATATTCCTCCTAAAACAACCTGAGCTTCAGGCTGTTTTGTCCTTGGGGAGGTCTGTGGGGTCTCAGATGTTCCAGCTCAGTCACCCCACACAGTGGTTATAACTGTCCTACTGATAGTCCTTTGACAGTTTCACAGGGTAGGTGAGAATACATCCTAAGGTATGTTTTCAGGAAAGGTGCTAGAAACCTATTAGCATACTGTTGTCCCACTGCACTTCCACTGCACGACAACTTTTTTTGCATTGGTCGTTGTTCCATGATTGTGTTGGGAACCCTCTCTGAGGTTTGATTGGTGTGAATGAGGGCAAAACTTGGGCTTCGTTGTGCATGAAACTCCAGTTATCTCTCATTTAACTTTACAATAAAGTTAGTAGAAGTTGTGTGAGTCTGCAACCAGCAGTGCTGCGAGAACTACATCTCCCTTGCTTCAAGTATGAAAGGTGTACCTGGCTGCGGTATCAAAGACCATATCTGAACTGGTCACACTGGGCTCCATCAATATAATTAATGATGCCTAGAGCATAATCTAACCCATCCAAACCTAGACAACTAAAACGAGTCTCTGAAAAAGTGCCACTTTCTCTTCACTCTTTATCAAGGGAGCTCGGAGTGACTCATTTGGCTATAGAATGAAATCTACTGTGTAAAGGTTGAAAGTGAGGGGAGATGAGCCCCACCTAAACTCTGCTGCCATTGATGGGCACAGTGAATGTGAATTGCAAAATTCAGCTTCTATGTCTCTCCCTAATATAGAGCATATGCTAGCAAAAATAGAGTTGATAGCATTTATTGTGACAGCTGATGATGATTTGACTTCTTCCATTAAATAGATGACTCATCTACAATTTGTTTTTAGATTGTCTAGATGATGCATACTTAAAGTCCTTTGGGGATTTTAATTTGGCATTTCATCAGTGACAAGGAAAAGGGCAGGCATGTTGAGCATATGAAGATGCAAAAAGGAAACCTGAAGGTTTCCCAGGCTCTGTAGAACAGAGAGTCAGATGCCCTAAGAAACCAGGTGACACAGATATATAAACTCTTCTTTGGTGTCAGGGATCTGTTTTCTAAAGCAGCAGTAGGAATATGCAGGTGGCATTTCTAGCACTGTTACTGAGATAGAAGCAGCTACAGAGTGAGTCTGTTGGGATCACTCTGCCTTCCTGACAAGAGAGAGGAAAGAATATGTATGCTTTCTGATAGGATCAGGTGGTGGAGGAAGACTTCCTCAAGACACCCCAGTTTCAGGATCAGAAATTGGTAATGAAACTCACCAAATGACAGCCAGCATGCAAACCTTTATCTTTGGTTAAACACCTGTTTGTTTTTCAGACATGAACTATATCCTGGGTGCTGAGTTCTCCTCAGTATTTTTTCTGTGGTTTCAAAAATTNCTGAACCTTCTTTCTTCCACACTAAAAGACCTTTGTCCCAAACCACACATGTAGATTTTAAACAGAAAATAATATGAAAGCACAGTGCTTCCTTTATAGCAGACCTTATGTGCCTTATGCAGCTTTCTGAGTTCCTGTGTCCATGGATTTATGATGTGCTCTACACTTTCCACATTCTCAGTGTTGTTTTCCCACATTTGAAGGAGAAATGATCAAGAGATTTGTGCTGGAGTGAAATTTATTCTGTCTTAAGCTGTGTAAAGGTTCCAAATTCACCACAGCATGGAAAATAGAAATGCTGTAAGCATCTTGGGTCCTTCCCAGGCATGCAGACACCGTGCCTTCTGTAGAAATGAACATTACATTCTTGTAATTACTGTTCTTGTCAGAACTGCTTTTGCCTCTAATAGATCAGGTAAATATGAACTGAGCATATGTTATAATGCCCGGGGGGGTGTTCTGCATGGGAAAATAGCCCCCAACCCAATGAAATGTTGCACACCTTTGCAGAGGGGGGAGGTTGAGTGGTCTTTCTGGTCATTTAGAGTGAATTGCAGGGGTGGGCCATCAGCACTCCAAGGGGATCCTTTGTTTTGGGGTAGGACAGCTGTAATTTAATATTTAAAAAAAAACATGTTAGGACTGTGGTAAACAGGGTCACACCATCCAGTTTCCTCACTGTGTGCTAGAAAACCGTGAGTGACCAAGTCTCAGCTGCTGAAGCCACTGTCCCACTGTGCGGACACCCCAGTAAGGCCCCCACTTCCACAGCAATTCCTAATAGCAGCACGGTGAGACTCGCTTCCATACTGCTTAGCAAGGAACTGCTTTCCTATCTCCTCAGTAACCTCGAGTATTCCTTGGAAATGTTGGTCATTACAGGCATGGTCCTGTCCCCCCTGTTGAGGAATACTCTAATTCTGCTGAAATTCCTCAGTGGTTTGCCAACTGCCCTTTCCATGGAACAACCAGAAAAAAACCCAAGTGAAAGTAAAGAATGAATTTCTTCTTACTCCAAGACTAACAAAACAGACAGACAGAAATAAAATAAAACCACACTTACAATTACCCTTTCCTTAGATCACCTATTAACCAGCTAACCAGCTCTCAAGACACTTACATAGCTGGGATCAGTCCTTACTCAAGATTCCTGGGCATTACTTATATAGAAAGGAATTGAGACTCGGTGAGGAACTTCTCCTTATATATCTATTTGGTCCTTAGGCAAGTAGCTCCAGCTTGAAAAGCCTTTTGTAATTCATAACTTAATTAGGATGCCAATTTTTAACAGTGCTATTAAAAGATTTCTGACCTCTCCTGCCTAATTTTAGAAATATTGATGTCTCTTTGGCATGGCTAGGTAGATCTATTTTCTGATCAGAGAATAAACATAACTTGTTAATGACTGTGCTAGTGCTTAACAGGCTACAGATCTATTTATAGTCATGAAGGAAATCTTCCTGCCTGGAATTGTCGAACATACAATAATGTTCAAACATTTGTATATGACCAGTGTACATAAAAGCCTATAATTTAAAGAAACATATAAATTGATAACGGTACTTCATTCTCTTTTCTGTGTTTGCATAATATGCGTAATTCATTATTATCTCTCAAATCCAGTCAGAACATGACAGTAACCGATCAAATCTGGGGTGAGAAATGGTCTGGGGAATAAACATGCCTTACTTTGGCTTGTGATTTGCAGCCTAATATTTTCCCCATTCCATTCCTTTTCCTTTTTGTTATTCTACAGGGATTTTTAGACTACAGACACTGGCAGCTGCAGTGAAGAGCATTCAGTTTAATATGATCTAGCCAGACTGTAGGCAAGTGCTAGGTAAGTGCCTCTCTGGCTACATACTCCATGGTGAAAGATTAAGCTTCCTTGATCTACCCATCGGCAGAACTATGCAGAATAGAATAACTGCCTGAGTGTAGTGGAGTCTGATGATATCAACTATTCTTTTAATATTATTTTTAGTCTAACACATATTAAAGCTAAGAAACTGTTGAGATACTGAAGAAACTTTTATTCCAAATATGGGTTTACATTGTCAGCTGGTGATCATGTTAACTGATAAACATTTCTTACTGTGTCTCACTGCACCCTAAAGTTTCCCTAAAACAAAACAAAACCTGAAAATCAGACCATCACAGAGTGTTAAGCCAGGCCTCTACAGCCCACTTATATCCCACTTAAGCATTGGGCTTCCAAACCTAACCTTAATGGAACACCTCACAGTGTCAAAGGAAAAGGCATCCCTCTTGTGAACCTTTCTTGCTTAGATCCTTGCTAAGCAACGAGCTGTGCCAGACCATGCTCGAATTGTCAGTCAGCACAGGCTCTGCTCTATTGCTCTCAAACTGAGCAGCGGTATATTTCTCTCTCCTGATCTCTTGCTTCCAAGGCCAGCAGAAGCTGCAGAGACAGCACATTTGGCTCCATCCGGAAGGATGTTAGTGCTTTGTTTGGTTTGAATCTCTCACCTCACCCTCTAGCCAATGAACAATCATCATGGGCAGACTCTGAAGGGAATTTTCTCGAGGTCTTCTTGAAGGAAAGAGGATGCCAGTGATCTGGCAAGAGGGGATAGTCATGCCTCAGAAACCAACATGGCTGTACCACACCTACCCACAAAAAAAAAAAAATAATATGAATGGTAAAATTAGGGTTGGAAATAAGTCGTGCAATGCTATGACCACAAGTACAGCACAAAAGAGAGCCAGAGAAACTGGCATGGTAACAAAATGTGCTGGGATCTGCTCAGAAGGAAAAGAGACCTTGGAACAAGTCAGGAAGGTAAGATCAAATGGAAAAAGACGTGCTGCATTATCAGTTATTCTAGTCCCTTGCAGTAGATGGCACTGTGGAATTTCCATGGGCCACTACGGTTTATGAGACTGAAGCAGGAGTAATTGAAAAATCTTTCTTTTCCTCTTCAAGGGATGTGAACAAGGACATCAGAAGTAAAAATTAACCTAATAAGAATTCATAGAAAATAAGATAGAAAATGTGTACTTTTAAAAAAACCCCACACAAACCCAGAAAACATTAAAGGGAGGTGGCCTTAAAAGCAGAAACTGAATGGGAAGCAGGGTTTTTTTGTCTATTGTATAGGCTCTAAAGACACTATATGGGTTTCAGCGATTTGTATATGGAACAGAAAACAAACATATTGTAATTCAGGTCAAAAGATAAAGAATAGATTCAGAAAGCAGCGTAAAAAAAAGAAGGTCCTTTCTTTATTTTGACTAACTATTTTTGAACAGCAAAGGCGGGCAAAGCTGGGCAAAACTGCTCCATGATGGGTTTCCAGCTGGACCATGACGCTCCAGTCTTGGGCCCGTGGGGTTCTGGAGCCCAAGGAAAAATCATCTGCAAGACAGTAGGGCTTTGCAAAGCCTAGTATGAAAAGTACAGTTTAGATAGCTAAGACAGAGCTGGCAGTACTACCGGTTGGTCTAAGACCCCATTTTCGGTGGACTTTGAATTTATTGAACTGCAATAATTTCAGTTGACATCTTCCACACCACATGTCTGGCTCTATGGACATGATTATTTCTGAGTTTTATTGTATCCACAGGGACTAGCAGATACAGGGAATAAGGAAACTGTGTGAGGTTGGCTTTTTCTTAATACCCAATGCCCTACTGAGTGCCTTATTTTGTTATGTCATTGCAATAATTCCCCATACAAATATTCCCTTGTATGCATGAATGCTATAATTGTGCATGCAAATCAAGGACATGTAATTGCCCTGGCATTTTCAAAACCTAAGTTTCAATGCAGAATTTTAATTTGCTCAGTGTAATCAATCTGGTTTTAAAGGCCTATACAACAGATTTCCTGTAATGTCCATAAGAATCTTTTCTGCAGCTTGATTTTGATTGCCATGATTTTTTCCTTACCTCTGTTTATGAAAATAAAATGTTGCCTTAAAAAAAATTAATCTTGTTTCTAACTGGTTTGATATCAGAGTTGATATGTTTGCTAGTGGAGAACATAATCTCTACCACAAGGAACTTGGCGTGTCAGAGCAGACACCATGACACTTCTATGTACAGATGCATATGCACAGGATTCCACTTCTGACAAAATGGAAGAGATTTATGAGGAACATACAGAGCCTTTTTCATCAGGCTTATGATAAATTAGTGAATTATTGTGGTAAGGCCTTTCAGAGTTGGAGTTTTCAAAAGCATACGGTCGATCAAGCATACTCTAGCTCCTGCTATTTTGTTTATAGCACAGAAGGTAAAGGAGGAACAACAGGTCCTAAGATGTTTGGCTGGATCAATTAAGCCTTGGGTGCCCTGGCTGAATTTAAAAAAAAAAAAAAAATGCAGGGAAGAAAACTCGGTGTCCCTTTGCAAAACTCATCTTCTACTTGAACAAGTGTAGTTCAAAAAGGGTGAATAGACTGATCATTGCTTTTTAAGGAAACCATCATCCATCTGTCTGAAATCTCTCTCCATGCTGTAATAGCTATTAACAGCATCTCTTACTGTAAACACTATTTTTCCATCTTTATTTCTTGTTCATATATTTTGTATATACAGAAGTTCTGGTGTATAATTAGCTCTAATGTATCCTGAGATACTTGACCACTTTTTCGTACTGGTTATGTGACCAGGCAATTGATGGAGCAATAGGAAGATTTCTTTCTCCCCATTCCTTTTTTTTTAAGGAATGTTCACCACAGGACCAAGGGCAACTCCTTTGGCAAGTTTGCCTGTGCTTTCTGAATATTTATTTAGTATCATTGTTTAGTACTGGATTCTCTGATTAATCTTCAGTGACAGTAACTTCAAGAAAAAATTACACAGCTTCAAAAAGTATGTGGGCAAATTCATGGCAGAAAAATCTACTAAGACTATTAAATACAAAACCAGAAAGTCCCTAAACTGCAAATTGCTGGAAGTTGGAAGAGTGTTCCAAGGAAGTATCACTGTATCTTTTGCTTATAATTTTCCCTGGGCATCTGCTCTTGGCCAGCGTTGGAGACAGGGTACTGAGCCAGACAGATCTTTGGTCTGACTCAGTACTGTTACAATTTTACGGAGAGACTTGACAGATACAGGGATGCAGGTGAAGAAGTGCTTTCTTTGTTTTAGGTAACTCGTCTCTTTTTTCCTTTTCTTTCTCTTCTTTTTTCTTTCTTTTGTTTTTGGTATGTTTTGGGGTTTTTTCCCCAAGTAATTAATATGCTATGTTTTGCTGTGAGAAGCCATTTAGCTTCAGTCATTGTTTTGCCAGAGCTGGCCTTTGCAAATTCAACCTAACAGCAAATGTTGTGGGGAAAGAGAAATCTCTCTATCCCTGGAGGAATTAAAGCTCTCAGTGAGAATTCACTGGTCTGATCCTTTGTGTAACCACAGTGTTGTTGCTGAGCTCCTGCTCTCTATTAGCCTCCCGTGCAGTCTAGGGTTTAACTTGGCAGAACTCAAGGTTTTCAGAGAAATTGGTTCAGCTCTTTAACCATCACGTTTACCAGCCCACATGCAAAATCCCTAAATATCAAAAGTCACGGATACTTTGAAAGCACATGAAAATCCATGACTCACATGACAGCTGTGACAAAAATGCAGTCTCTCTTGTTGCCATTTTGTTTATGGTCTTTTAGCCAATATCCAGCCTGACAGTATAGAAGTTCAAGTCAATTTTCAAATAAATGAGTAAAGTTCAATAGCAATACCTTGAAATCTTTGCTAAAACTCAGATACAGTTTTCATTGTGTTCGCTTCATCTGTATCTCTTTTAAAGTACAGAATAAAAAAAATATTGTTTGCCTGATGACTTTATTTTTACATTTTTTGTATTTATTTGTGTTTTTAAGAGTTCTTTTTGCACATCTGGTACTCAGGCATTTATATATATATAATATATATTTTAACAGTTTTTCTTTTAAATACATTAATGTGAATATCAGCCACTGCTAAAAGGGAGAAGTCTTCAATTAATTGTGTGATGGTGGATTAAAAGAAAATTGCAAGGGCTGTCAACATTTGTAAAAAGCTTGAGAATATGTCAGTTCATGGACAAATTCAACAATCACAGGTTTTGAGATCTCACCCAGTTGTTGAATGGTCACTTTAGTTTGGCATAAATCTATGCAGCCAAAAGGGGTATCTCTGCCGTCCACCCCTCCATCGCACCCTTGGATATTGCTTTTTTCTGCCCCTCCTGTGCTGGCACTAGCACTACTCTTCAGCCTGATCTTTCTGCCACATGGCTGCATAAACTCTAGCACTGGAACAAGGATGAGTGTGGGCGGGACTGTTCCTCTGATGCAGCACAAACCAGCGTCTAATTAAAGTGGGCATGTAACCATGACCCCCGTCCTTGGCTCTTCCATCAAGCATTGTGTGCTGAACGGTTTATCAGGGTTGTTTCTGTTTCAGCTGAGGAAGGTTATACAGGGGAGAAGGCAGACTTTAAAATATGAATGGGACCCATGCCTCACAGTACCTGCCCTAAGCCAAGGTTAAGCTGAAGTCTCCAGTTGCCCCCACAGACAGCAGGTAGCTGTGGAGTACATGCAGCACAAGCATGCTGTGCTTCTGTACTAATGCCATCACCAAAACAAGCAATTTGCTGATATCTGCAGTCAATTAAGCACTTAAATGGCTGCCAAGGAGCATTATTTGGACAATAATCTGAGCCTGACAAGGCCAGTTGCAGCTGTTATCTGGAAAGGGGATGAGGGCAGAAAGTGAAGGCCTCCTAGTACATGCTGTACTGGGAAGTTATAGCTGTGGGCCATCATCTTCTCTTCTCTTCTCTTCTCTTCTCTTCTCTTCTCTTCTCTTCTCTTCTCTTCTCTTCTCTTCTCTTCTCTTCTCTTTCTCTTTTCTCCCTGACTTTTGCTAACTATTAATAAATGCTCACCGGGGAAGAGAAAGGAGTGGCAACCTCCAGGCAGGTTTATCAGCCACAGGAAAGCAAGGACTGTGAGGAACAGGAGACCTGTCCAGACACGGGTGCTACTTTGGGACCCAGCAGGAGAAGAGCAGGACTGCTGCCACTGTTGCCTCCTCAAACCGAACAGAAATGCAGTCTCTTGCAAAGGAAGGATGAAACATGGCTCCTGGTGGTAACTCAGAAACTTTCCACCTATATCATCTCCAGCTTGGTTTAACAGCTTTTGTTTTGAACTCCTCGTCTGGAAGCAGTGACATGACTAGATCTTACTCAGAAACAACGGTTAAATGTACTGGGCATTCAAAGGCAGCCCAAAGCATTGTAGAAGCCTCCCTAAGCTCACACAAACACACACATTAAAAAAAATTACAAGACAGGTGATCAAATGAAAGCCTACATGCTCCTGTGGAATAGATCTGCTCTGGGAGGGGAGGGATCATCCAAGCTCACAGAGGATTAAATCACTCTGTTGAACTCAGTCTTAACAATCATAACAATAGTCATGATCATCCCCTGCCTCTGAACACGGGCCAGTTAATAGTTTCTCACGAGTAGGGGCATAAAAGGCGGTTATGACCGGGGAGGCATGAACATGGTCTACAACAAGCTTTCAGCAAGGCAAGTGACAGAACCCTTCTGGATGAATGGACTGATTAAAATGTGACGGTCTAGAAAGTACCAAAACTGCTTTCCCTTTAAAGCGAAAGACTTGATGTCAGAAGATATTTAGCCAGAAACAAACTAGGAGCCATACTTCTTACTCCTGACCCACCTACCAGCCTCTAAATGCTGAGGATGCTTTTCTGAGCATTTGCAGTTTTGTTCTAATTACAGGCTGAAATTGTGTTTCCTGACTGTTAACTGGCAATGTTCTTCCTTCCTTCCTTCCCCTCTGTTTAAATAACACTATTGATTTTATAGTGTTTTCCACCCTCTCTCCTAATTACTTCAAAGTATAGATATTAGCAATTCAGTCTGTTCACTAGCTAACTTGCTTCTACAACCGATAATGGCTGCTGTGTGGTGCCATCGAGGAACAAGGTGATGGGTATGTTTTCTTGTCATTTTTGTATTTACACTTGCTTTTTGCCATGGTTTCCAACTTTACCGTTTACTTGTCATATTCTTATTAAAGAGGGATTTGAAATGTCATTTTGGACATTTCACTTCAATAGTAATGCTTCTTAACTTCTGGGTTTTAAGTTTATTTACTTCCTTTTTTGGATTGCTGTAGTTTTCTTCCTCTTATGACTTTTTTTCCCCCTCATTTTGTGTCTTGGTGAAATGTTCTTACCTGCAAGAGAAATGAAGGAAGAATGCAATTTTCCTGTTTCCATTACAACGTATTTTAGAATCACATCTTTGAGCAATCCCTCCTGAAGACCTGTTGGCTGGTCTCTGGTTTTGACTTCTTTTTTTGAGAAATTGTAACCTGTTGGGCCTTAATTATAATGACTCCAAGATTCTCCAGCTGCCCTGGATTTTACTATTTCCTCTTGCTATATTTCTTCCACTACTCCACCTCTTCTTTGCCTCCAACTCTTCTGCTCTTCTTCTGATGAACTGAATTAAAACTTTCACTAGCAGAAATTATGGTGTGCAGCTGTGCACACCATTTGCTGATTCCAGATTCTTTCCCTCTGTTTATGCTTTCCACACAGATTGTTGCTGCCACTGGAAAAACAAATTAAATAAAACTGGCACCCAGCTTACTGGTGAGACTAGCAGTAAACAAGCTGGGGAATGTTGGAGCTGTGTGATAGCCTTAAGAAAATTAAATTAAATAAAAAGTCCAGCTGCAATGAACCGTTTAGCACAAATGCCTAGAAAGTATCATAAAGGTGAGGTGTCCCAAAGGGGAATGACTGCGGGTTGATTTTTATTGAGCCTAATAAGCTTTGGTATCTTTCTCCAGGTTAGGGAGCTAACAGGTTGACTTGGAGGCCCTGGGAAGGATAACTTTCTCTTTCTGAAAGGCCAGAATTGCTAGTGAAGGATTTATTTCCATTCACCTATTCTCAGCAAACCATTTTGCTTGCTTATTAGTTAATGAGTATGGAGAATAAGGGGAAACATTCCCTACTTGGTGTTAAGATACACATATGGGTCTGCTGAGATATTTCAAGTCTGGAACCTAACTGGCAAAATGTTGGGTGTCTTCCAACGTGTGTCGCCAGCTGCATGTGAATATGCATCCCTGAAATGCTAGCATTTGGCAGCCATCAAGATCTGCAAATATTAAAGTATTCATTCTTGGATCTACCTATATGTTTATAACTTGCCTCCCCCAACTGTGTGTGAGAGTCCAAAACCAAAGAATCCCCAAATACCCTTTATATGCTCTCTGGCTCTCACTTCCACACACACTCGTACGTGCATGTGCATGTATGCGTAGTTATTAGTCAAAAATACATGCAGACATACACAAAAAACAGGGCAGAAAGGAAAGCTGCTCTTGAAGGGACATCATTCACAAGATGTAGCATTTACAGCTTCATTTTCGTTCTTTTATCTGATAGCAGATATTTCACTTTTCTCCTGCTTTTATAAGGTATTCTGTGCTGAATATGAACTTACCAGAAACTTGTGGAGGGGAACAGGGTGGATTAAGGGCACAGCAGAAATTGGTCTGAGAGAGAGACTGTGGGGTGGAAAGGAAGCTACAGGCTAAAGAGGGGGCCTCTGAAGGGCAAAAAAAGCCTTGTATAGCTTTTTGGATTCTTATTCCAAATGAACTTGCAAACCTCTTCTCCTGTGGGTCCAGCCAAGTGATTTCAGCCATTGCAAGTGATGATTGCTGTGCATACCTCTGTCGCAGAGGCAGCAGGCATCGCTGGAGAAATGTGGGATTTAACAGCTGGCGGGGGGAAGGGTGGAAAAAGCAGAAAATGACCCCCTACATTTGAAAGGCGTGATGTTTCTTGCCTCGTCCCCCTCACCCCCACCGCGCTTCCTTCCCTCCCTCCTACACACGCATTAATAAAGCGAATAAGGATTTCAAGCTATGCATTTCTGGAAATAGGTTGGAGAGCCAGCGGCGCTGTAACCAATGTGTGATTCTCCTTTTAGGAACGAGTCCCATGTGCTGTGTACAGGGCTGGGGTGCAAAAGCCTCGCTGCCATCCGGGGCAGAGGGAAAGCATCTGCAGCCTTTGGTTAAAGTTCCCTCGGGGCTGGGAAAGGCAGTATTTCTGAAAGGAAAATGGTATTATGTATGTAAGATATAACGTAACTTTGTTTTTTACAAAAGCTTCTATTCAGCATGGCGCGGAGCTGGGAGGCTCTGAGCGGGGCAGGACACTTCACAGTCAGATTGAAGACGGTAAACACATAGAGGAGATAAAAGTTTGAGATTCTTTGGAGGGAAACCTGGTCAGAATTCAAGCTTTTGATGTGGACACAAGCCTCGTCTCCTGCCTTGCTTCTGCAGCCAGTGCCTTCAAGTTCCAGTAAAGTCAGACTGGAGATGCAGTCTCTCCTCTCGCCCTTTCAGCCCCCGCCACCACCACCACCACCTCAAACGAGTGGCTGGTGCATTGGAGGTCCTGCTTTCATCTGACTCCTTCTCCTTTTCTGTCACAGTGACCTCCAGTGGTTCTCTTCATTTATGTCCTGCATGCCGTTGTCCTTCTAAAGAAATTGCGCTAATTCTTCCCTTTTTTTTCTTTTCTTTTAAACACCCACAGAGCAAAACCTGTTGAAAGGAAGAAATGAGAACACATCAGTTTTTTAATCAGATTATTGTTGTTACTCATGTGGGCGCATGGATTCCTCCTTGCCGAACGTGCAGGAAAAGCATGCATCTGTGAGACTGGTGAAATAATTAGCTGGTGAAACAGAACCATTATTTGTGACTACTAAATGAATGAGTAAAACTGTTCTGAGATCTGCCAAAATGTTCGCATAGAAAAATCAGACTGCTCAAGGGGAGGGAGGAGGTGAGAGGCTTGGAAAAACTGATCTGCTCAAGTTTGAAGCAGGTCAGGGAAGACTGGGGGAGGGGAAGGGACTAACTTCATCTCTGAGGTGGTCCCACTTTCAAGAACTTTGTGAGCCCTCTTTCTGGAAGTGGTTCTCTTTATACATTCAGACTTGGCTGGCAGCGGTCACCTTGCTTGGCCTTCCCTTATTTAAAGAAACAGCTGCGTATGTCAGTGTTTTTGTTGCTATTACTTTGTACCTTGTGCCAGAGGCTCTGAAGCTATAAGCCTGCTCACCTTATATGCACAGCACATAAATCTGTGCTCTAAAGAGGGCCAATGGGACAGTCCTGGAGGACAGGAATGAAAGGGAAGGGCATCAGAGGCTAGGACTGAGACACCTCTGTACGCAAAGAAGAGACAGATCATTATAGACTAGAAGTGGAATTGTGTTGAAAACGAGTCAAATACTGTCAAACTCTGAGGGGCCTTTGGGAATATTTTTTATGTAGGCAAAACTACCAGTGAACTCAAGGGAAGGTTTGCCTGATTAAGGGCAGTTGAATACAGCCCTAGGGCATCCCTCCCCCCGCCTGCCCAAGCCCAACAAAAAAAAAAGCAGAAGTCTGGGTGTTAAAGAAAATGACTATGAATGAATTCCTAGTCTGTTCTTGAAGACAGTATCAGGAAAAATTTACACACAAATTGCATTGCTTGGAAGTGCCTGCAGTGTTCACTTTTGTTCTGAGATATCCATGCATCTCATCTGCTGTGAGATCTTCCTCATTCTTCCGAGCCCTGTGTAGTGGCAGAAGGGAAAATTTTGGTGAAGTGCAGGATGACTCCCAAGAATCCAGTGTGAGATCAACCTCTGGATTAAGTGCTAGCTACTGATATTTTTTTTCCAGTTGGATGAAAAGCCTGCCCTTGGACAAGCTGAGTCCGCGTGCGCACAAGGCAGATGATGGGCGGGTGAGCGTAGCCTGCAGCACAATGTCTGAAACATGTGCGCTGGTCCCGGGGATAGCTCCTGCTAACACCAACAAAAGCTCTGTGGGGTGTTTATAGTGCACCCAGACAAGCATTCCTTTCACAATACTTAACAGACATTGTATATACCACTGTAGATTGTTCCATATAATCCTACCTAGGCTCTGACAAATAAGACCACATCTTGACCGCTCCTTCCCAGCTTCAGGCGACTTGCCAGTGTGCACTCTTTCCTCTTAGTGTATTAAAATCACCTAGGATGAGCTGCACATTTTCCTGAGGTCTTTTTTTCAGAGAATTTTAATTTGATCCTTGTAGTTGTTTTTCATTATGCATGCATATGTTCTTACTACAATGTTGTTTAAATAACAACATGCACAGCAAATTGTTCATGTAAGTGTGTTCTAAATTTACTGGTGATTTTGGACTGTGAGACTAACTCTTGTTATGTCTGTCTCTGTTGGTCTCTGGCTGCTGGCTTTTTTTATAAGTGTAACTATTAATGGTCCCAGTGGGTTGATCTTTGTCTGATAAAAACGTCTCTTAAATGGATTAAATATAAATGGTGGATCATCTGTCATTAGAGCTGTTCTTAACTCCAAGTATTTACCCCATGCCATCTTATCATTATCTTAATAACTCGAATACAGTCATAGTGATTGTGATATATTTATTTAAAGTTTTCGTTCTCCTGCCAATAGTGAGCCTCTGAAACTGAGCAAAGCTGAGAGCTCTGGATCTACTTAGCTCTACGGAGTCCTGACGTGAGAGTAAGTGTAATGTAAAAAAAAAAAAAAAAAAAATCAGTGGATGTCAGCTGCATTTCATTACCATAGATAGCATTTTTTGTATCTTATTTCATGATCTGGTGTTTCAAATATAAACAAATCTACTCTGTCCTGTAAGGAACTTCCTGTAGCCATTACACGACAGCTAGGCTACTTGAGAAGAGGCCTTTTAAAGAACAGCCTCTCTGTATCTTTCACACTTAAAAAACCCCAAAGTTTTGTCAAGTTTTTATACTGGTGCCAATTCCTCACTGACTGTCACCCAAGTTATTGTCCGTAATGCTGTCCTGTGCTGCCCGGTTGTACTGAGAGGTGAGCCTTCAGATCTTCCCAGCCGCTGCTGCTGGGTCTGCCCCTGTTCTTCCCAGGAGTACATCGGCTTTGCAGAGTCTGTGTGTTGTCACGCTTTTGCTGTGTGCTACTGATGGATTCTGTATCCAGCAAACATGCAGGACCTCTCTGTGATCCGTGCTTGCAATACTGAGCACTTGCGTATGTGAAAAACCCCTCCGTGGTCAAGGAGACCATGCAATCCTTGCTTACTGATTGATTGTGAGCAATCATGTGGGACTCATATTGGTGTGTGAGACTCAAACTGCTTGAGGCTGTAAAGCAAGCCTGTCAACCCAAGGTATATTTAAGCTAACTTCTCAGTATAGCTAGTGAGTTACAAGGAGACTTGTCCTTCATCTCTTGTGATTTCATATAAGTGCGTGGAATGTCATCACTACACAATGAGAAGACTCATCATTATCCCCAAAAGCATGATATGCCCATTTTGTCTTAGGAAATATTTATTAAGTCTATGTGCTTTCCTGATAAATCTCTCTTGGTTATTACTGGAACAGGAACTGGAGTGATGCAAAAGGTAGAAAGGAAAAGAATCTATTTACAGACACTTCTCGCCTGCTGGCATTGAAAACTGTAGACATTTTCAGTGGGCACAGCAAAGCACTAAATCTCCCCTGTTTTGTCTCAGAATTGCAAAAGCAGACTGGCCTTAAAAGCCTGACAGAGGAATTGGTTACTAATACCCCCAGTTCTCACGTTGATGGGTCACCGCTCCTGTGAGCCCCAGCCTGGATGAGAGGAGCCTTGGGGCAGTTCGCATTTCACACTGGGGGTTGATCTGGTTGCAGGGCTGAAGCATTGACAAAGAGGTATACGGTCACTTTTTCTTCTTATTGGGAAAAGAACTGGTCTTATTAGGACCAGGGTTTAGCTGCACTCAGTCATTTACTCTGACATGTTTGTGTGTTTCCACGTCCTTTCAGCTACTAGAGGGTGAAAGAGGGCAAGAATGAGTTTATGAACACAGGTAAAGTGACTAACTGTGTGCAAACTTGAAATGTATCAGAGTAGGTCTTCTTCACTCCTCCAGAGTAGCAACAAAATGGAAGATTTGGATCCATACTGGAAAACTCAGGTTACAAGGTGGGATAGTTTTTCCTTCTGTCTTGCCTTCTGTTTGAGTGATCCAGATCTTATAAAATGTAGTTCTAATGGCATTAATCCACACAAATCCCTCCTGCCTCTAACATGCTTGTACATGCACAGTCACGGCAAGAAAGGCCGTTCCAATATCTTGCTGCTAATGAAGGATTTTCATTAATGCATGCATAGAATTTACCTTGTAGTTCCACTGAGGAAAAAAATCTCTTCAAATTTTCTGAAGTTTTCCTTAAGGGAAACTTGTCCACAAATACACAGAGTGATCTTAAACATGCTCTTTAAAGTCCAAACATGTACTCTAGTGTAGCAGTGCACCCAGTGAGGTGCAGAGGATGCTCACCTGCATTGTCAGAGAACAGGATCCAGCTGTTGGAAAAGGACAGTCCATGGCATATGCATTGCAAACTACTCTGTCAGATCACTAACTCACTCAGAAGGAGAGGCATGGAGAGGGTTAGACCATAGATATTTTCCACAGTAAATTAGTTAAGATTAACTATAGGAAAAAATTATTTGTGAGAAGAGTCCAGGAAACCAATTAAAAGAAAGGACTCTAGGGGTTATATATTCAAAGAATTATATGGGAAGTTGTGTGCATAACTTCCACTGAAGTCAATGTCTAGAGGGGCATCGTGGTGGACGGGTGATGAGAAACTGTCTTTAAGCATGGCCACCTTTAACTGGGTAAATACTGAAACCTATGACTTACTATCGGATGACTGTATTCATAGCCTGAGTGAAAGAACTGGGATAACCAACCATGAAAAAGCCAAAAACCAACCCAACAAAAACTGGGGGCGGGGGGAGGGCAGGCTGTAGAATAATATTTTGCCTTTCTGCACCAAGCTTTCAGTAGAGCTCAGAACATTAAGAAAAGTGGGCAAGTCTGACCCCATTTTGAATAATAACTGGGATAAATCACTTCTCTGAGGAGTCCAAGTGCTCCTGTTGTTAAAATTGGGGACAAATGCATGTGCCTCTTTCCCTGCTTTGTTCTTGAAGCCCTTAGAGAAACCGGTGGTGGTCTCAGTAGAGCACAAAATGTATACTTTTTAATGAGTTTGTTGCTCACATGACCTGACTCCTCATGCTGACGGTTTCCATTTTATTATGGGAGGTATCGTAGTGTGATGCTTAAAAGGTAGTTTGTGCTTCCTCTACTTTTATCTATTTTGTAATCAAATAAAGACCTTCAGACTCCAGAGAAACTATTCCAGCACCTTTTCCCTGCAGTAAATTATGACCAAATAACAAAATGTTTTAAACTCTCAAAGACTGTAACAAAATACAGCCAGCATTCCCCTACTTTTTGAATTACTGCAAGAGAGCCAAATTCTCTGTGGTGGCTCAGGAGATCAAGGGCACTTACTCATAAGTGAACACGCATGCTTACTACACTGTAGGTGCATTGTATTGGGAATAGTGCTGTCCACATGTTGAGATGGTGAATGCCTAAAACTAAGCCAAAGAGTTCCTGTGGCTGAAATCCCTTCCTTGAAAGCATAGAGTCATTTCATAGTATAGGCATAAAGTACACCAGCTTTTTTTTTATGTGTCTTGAAAGCCAAATGAATGTCTGTATTTACGAAGGACCACGAAACAAACTCTCTGAGTGGAACTCCACTGTTAGTGAGCTACCACTGCCAAGTGCACAGAGCCTAAAAAGGTCTTTTTTTGAGGTCCAGCACAGGGTAGCTGCTGTGAAGAACTGTCATCATTTGATGTCTCTTAACAGCTTTTAAGTTCTGTAGTAAACATGGTGACTACTTTAAAACCAGAGCAGCAGTGGTGTGCCAAATGTAGGTTCCCCTTGGAGGTCTTGGGCAATAACAACATTTCTGAATGTGTTAGCTGGATCTGAGAGGCAGGACAGCTGTTCAGTGCACTTCTGAGGTAGTCCACCATCTCCTAGTATGACACCCTGGCTTCATTTCTTTGTAATTCTGACTCATCTTTGACCTCTCAAGCTGAAAACTTTTAAACGGTCTTTTAGAAAATTTCAGCTAAAATAGTCATACTATTTTTAAATGCAAAACAAGGAAAACATATTGTATTATCCGCATTAAAATTATGCTCGAGTTTCTTCTGAGAAGCCCTAGCACCTTTGTGGCTCAGGGGAAAAAATGGAAATTTGGAAGTGCATTCTCTGCATTAGGAATGCTCTTTTACCACCTTAAAGAACACCTGGCCGTGTTGTAACCCTCTGAAAGATCACACTCATTGAATGAAGGCTCCTTTATCAGCAAAAGCCTTCATCACTGAGCATGGTCCAACTCCTGCGCGTGACTGGACTTTGAGTGTACATCCCTTACTGGACAACCAAAGGTACCCCACCATCCTCCAGCTCCCATGTGTCACCAGGAGTGCAGACCCTGCTGTGTGAGCAGGCTCGTGCTCAGAGGCTATGAGGGCAAAGGCAGACTATCCCCACAACACCTGCTTAGTCAGGAGATTGGGAAAAGGCACTGGGATAGGGCAATGTAAAGCAACAGTGAGGAGGAAGCCTCCCAGGTCTGTTCTGGTTGGTTTTCCTGCTGGCAGGTGAGTAGAGAGCAGGAGGAAGCTGGTGTGGCTGCTGAAGGGAGAGCATAACCCACCAGGAGAAAAGCTGGGGCAAAGAGCTTGGAGAAACACAAGATCAGTGAATGTAGGCCAGGATGCAGAAGAGGGACTTGCTGAGCCACAATACTGGTGAAGGAAGCTGACGTGGGTGAGGTGAGGTCTGGGATTAGCAGTCCAAAGAGGAGGGAAGATGGAGTGTGGCTGGGATGGTGGGGACCAGGAGAAACAGAGCTTAGAGGACTCGGGGCGTGGAGAGGGAAGGAGGAGTGAGGAGAGGGATGGTGACAGAAATGGTGGGAGCAGAAACACTGAGACAAGGAAAGCGCAGGGCAGCTGACATCAGATGAAAAGACAAGAGCTGGATTTTGGCTTTAGCAGAGGAAAAGAAATGAGGCACGGATGGGGAAGCAGAGGTAAGGGGAGAGAGAAGGAAGAGAAAATAGGTGGCAGAAGTAAGAATTGTAACATCTGATTGTGTAATCCTAGCCCTGACTGTAATGGGGGAGCAAAGAGGCCAAATGAAAAAATGAAAGCTGTGTGATCAACCTTCCCTTCTGGTACTTCCAAACTCTTGGAAGGCCTCTGTACCCATAATGCTGTCCATCTTAGGTGTGTTTAGGGGTGCACATACGCCATGTAGAACATCAAGTGCGTAGACATACATGAATGTAAAAGTGCAGTCTTCCAAGAGGTCATACAATGTGAAGGTGGAAGCTCTACCACAATTTTTTTCCACCTCTGAAATAATCATACCTTACATTTGTAGATCAGAAAATATCAGGATAAGTCCTGATTACTGCAGGGTCTCTGGGACAAGTTGAATCATTGGGGTTGAACCGTCTGAGAAACTGAAATCTCTGGAAGATTTTAGCCCTCCACAGCTAGGAAGGCAAAGCTGCTGTAGCTTGTCTCAGAAGTAGGGGTCTTCAGGATTTATTTTCCTGCAAAACTGAGAGCTCAAAAAAACTTGCATTCAGCTTTGCAGAGTTAAATCCAACGGTCTGCAGCAGTGACTTTCAAACCATAGTCTGTGAACCACGGGATCTATAGACAGCTTTTTTAAGGCCTGTGTAAAGGTCTTTAAGAAAAACAGGACTTTTGCTTAAATTTGCTACAATCGCAAATTTTACATATAGAAACTAGGAAAAAATTGCAAGTCCTTAATGGACAGTGTAAAGATATGGGGGAGACCGGGGGCACTTCAAGGTCAGGCCTCCTCTTATGCAGTGGCCAGTTCTACGGAGCCAAGGTTTAGTATTTGGGTATATGGTTTTGTTTTATGCTCTTTGGGCCCCCCTGTCTGCCGAGCATCATCCCTTCTGACGAAGATAAATTGCCTCTGCCCACCGTAGCTTTAGGTTTTAGTTCCAGCTGGGATATACCGGTAATCCTGAGATACGAAATTGTCTTCTGAATATGTTGCAGTTAACTTCTGTTGTATAAATCCAAGCATTAGCTGGATACTATAAATAGGCAGGACGTGCAAGGAGGCCAAGTTGAAAATGTGCAGGAACCATGCCTTTCTTCTTTAATGCAACCCCAAAGTTGAGCTATGTTTCATCATGTATAAAATTTTTCATCTGAAAAGGAAACAATATACATGTGCTTTGTTGCTGTAGTAATTAACTGGACATAATGAAGCATTGAATTTCACACTTTGGAGAAGTGGATGGGGGAGGATGGGTAAGTTTTTCTCAAGTTTTCTTGCTTTTAGTGCTTTCTTGGAGGTAGTTTTCTGCAAGATTGGGTAAAGAGCAGAAATACATCTGTTTTATATTATATGATGGCTGTACTTTGGCAATGGAAAAAGATGGCACTTAAAAAAAGGAAAGAAGAATAAAAAAGAAAAGCTTGGCAACTACAGAATGGAGCAACAATTACAAGAACTATCTTAAAATTCCCAGGATTTGTAATTTATTTTTCCACGCTTGCATTTTTCTGATGTTGCTGATGTTAAAGGAGTGAGACAGAGGAAATTCAGCAGGATTTTACAAAGTACAGATATCTCCGTGAAACAATCTGTTTTATTCAGGTTGCCCCCATCGCAGCTGCTGTGATTAACGTGTGGGTGGTTGCGAAAGGGATGGGAAGCAGGAGTCATATGTTCACTTTAAAAAAAATGATAGATCACAATTTGTTTCTGTTGTTTTCTTCAGCCAGTGGCCATGAAGTAATGAAGGTGGTCTCCCCCTTAACTGCAATTAATTATGGTATAAGACAGAAGTAAAATTAATGCAGATGTTTTTCAGAAACAGAACCATGTGAGGCATCTTTATGGTGGGAGAGGGGAAAAGTTATTCAAGCAATGCAATAGTGATGTGTCACCTACTGTGGTTTCCATTTTTTCTTTCCTTTATGTATTCACCCAGGAAACACTCTTTTTTCCCCCCCTCACATTAACATGAGGTGGTCCCAAAGTACAAAGAGCTGAGACTCTACTCATGTGGCAGACATTTTCATCTTTGAGTAAAGTTGGTGGGAGCCAAGGACACTGAGCATCTGTCTATTTTTGAACAAGACTACGGGGTGTGACGTGTGAGCATCTTCCAAGGGTGTAGCAAGTGATGCATCCCATGGGGCTGCTTTTCACATCCTCTCATTTGGAGGATGTAATGCTTCAGCCTTTGCAGGGCTGGGGACTGGAAAGGCTGGGAATCGTGCTTTCCCTGCAGCGGGGTCTGAGCTATATGACAGTACCCCCAGGTTGTTCAGCAACTTAGCTGATTTGAAATAGAGCACTGGAACAAAATGTGTTCTGAGTGATTTTTAAGTAAAAGCTAATGTGAAAATGTGGGAATTTGAACCAATGTAAACACATTAAATTTAAAATGATTTTTCAAATGTAGTAAAGAAAAAAACAGTGTTCCCGCTCTTGAAATTCCTAAAGGACACATTTTTACTTCTGAGTCATGATTTAATTAGATTATATTTTATTAGACATTCTTTACAAATTTTAAAATACTGCTATTATACATGCACAAAGGAAAATCAGTTTGAACAATTGTATGTAGGCATTCATTGAAGTCAACCACAAAACAGGAACATTTTATGTCAGTTATCAATGTACTCGATATGTATATCTAAAGTGCATTATGTTACAAAAAATATAGAAAGTCAGCAGCACCAAGATACGTTCACAAAATAAATACACCAGTCAACAAAATAAATTATGGTAAATGTGACAATAATAATTGTCTTAGCCTTAGCAAAAAAAAAAAAAAAAAAAAAAAAAAAAAAAAAAAGGAAAATTCACAATAACCAAATGTGCAGTTTCAGAGAGCAATGGGGGAAAAAAGGTTTTATTCTGAGCATTTACAATATTTACAGGTAATAAATATTTTAATACTTCCCATATGTTCACTATTACAGAATACTGCAATATGTCTTCCAAAAATCTCTTGCTGAGAACATCAGCGCCTCCTGCAAAGAAAAAAAGGACAGAAAAAATAGAAAAAGTAATTTTCACTTCAAATACATAGACACAAAATAAATAGCAAGAGTGCCACAGACAATAATGGGTGTGTCTTGCTAGTAAACAGTTGCAAAAATAGGGCCGGTTTAACGATGCTACAGTTTTAGACATCTTTTCAAGACCTCTACTATAGTTCCTTCAATGCACCTCAGCTAGCAGCACGAAGACCTGCAGTTTGTCATGGCACTGAGGCCATCTATTCCACTATATGGTACACTCAGAGAAATAGGAAGGGGCTTTAGTTTTCTTTCGACCCTTATGCGAGAAGATTCCTGAGTGCTACAGGTAGAAAAATTCTATCAACCTATAATAAATATGCCAAGTGCTAAAAAGAAAAAAATGCAGTTGGAGAAATGAGAAATTTCTTTCGAAGATAAGAAAAAGAAAGTCCTTATTGAACGCTGTGGCAATCATACCCCTGCTGTGTTAACCACTTGGATATGATGCCAGGCTTCTGATTAAAACAGTCCCACAGGGCTTATTTGGTCTATACTGATAGACCACCTGTTAGACAAGGGTCTGTTTATCTCAGAGGTATATATTTCTATGCTGTCGTGTACACGAGTACATGCAGTACTTTTAGGCAGTAGAGGCTGCTCAGGTCTTGAAGTGAACAGATCCTTGATAGCATGTCTCTTTAAGTGCTTGAATGAATGAAAAGACTATAATCCTGAAATTTTCCCTCTGTGAGCCAAAGAGCTTGGTCCTGGAAGAAAACAAGCATCTCATCATGTTAAGCTCTGACTGCTGTTGCATTCAGTCAAAGCTGAAACAGTCAGCTGTATACAGTCCTAAGATTTGGGAGTTTTCTAAGGGATGTTGGCACCCTGGTGTGAGTTCTGTTCTCCTCCCTTTCTTGTGAAGGCATGAAAACAAAAGCAGAGCCTGCTCCTATCCTGCCAGTATATTACTTACACTACAATATTATTTTAAGTTACTTCTCAGCGATGCTGCAGGAAATGCTGAAGGGTTGGGCTCTTTTCCCTTCTGTCCCTGTGAACAGCACGTTTCTGTAACGCACGTTGGTTCCCTGGGAAACAGCTATAGGATGGAATGCGAAGCTATAGGATGGAGTGGGATTCGCTCTGTTGTTGGACTGATCACTGAAACTGCGGGTAGCGTTCTACATGGCAGACGTGTGTAGGCGTGAGATACAAAAAAAAGCAAATCCTTGAGAGTTTAAGAGGGGTTTTTTTAAGTGGTCATTGAAAGTGAGACTACATTTAACATTAGGGAGTCTACTGATTTGAAAGGTTTCTTAGGAAATTAGGTAATAACAGCTTAATTGAATTGGAATGGGAATATAGCTAGAATGTCCATGAGAAACACTTAAAAAATAGTGCCTGGAATGGAAATGCTAGCATGAAGCTCCTTAATAATTAACTAGTAATATCAGGGTGTATTCAGGCTATATTACAGTATGTATCATAATGGCACACAATTCATACAGCATGACTGTATATGCGTGTCTGCACTACACATGCCTATTTTTAAGAGGGTGACATTTTCAAATTGGCTTGGATTTTAGGCTTTGTTTTAGAGTTTAAGCTAAGCCACATCTTGACAATGGGCTCTTTACTAATGACTACTTGCAAGCTGCTTTCTGTGATTTAGTCAAAAGATCCAGAGGGCCCATTATTTTTGGTCTTTTTTCTGACCTAAACCCAAAATTTTGGGATTGAGATTGGGCGGAAGGAATTGGCATGAGGATTTTAGTTCAGCATGTTGAGCAGAAAAGAAACACAGACACAGATACAGTGAAAACGCTTAAAGTTTATCTTTGCACTTCCTTGATGTTTGCCCTGCTGCGTCACGCATATCCGCTTCTTCACTGTAAAGTAATGCAGCTTCTCCTAAGATGCAGCTAGCCTTAGGGGTGTTGCAAAAGCAGCTTCTACTGGTGTAGCATATGGGAATCCTGTCTGCACAGACCTTCCTTGTCCCCCACCAGCAGACAGAGTAGAAGTTCCTGATTCAGCTCAGTACAGCTGAGGAATCAACCTCACTCAGAGGCAGTCATCCCTCCATCTAACATGTGCTTGCCCACCTCGTGCCAACAACCACACAGACAACTGCATTGAAGCTGACTCCCCCTATCTAAAGTACATGTCAGGGAACTGCGACTTGCTTTCATTTAAAGTTTAGAAGTTATATCTTTTGCCAGCCTACTGGGATAACTACAAGCTCATATCCTAGCAGTTTCTTAAGAGCTGAACCAGCATATTGTGCTCGGTACTTGTGAAGGAGGAACTTTGTTTTCCTGTTTTATGGCTTCTCTTTTTTTAATCATCTTCTATTAAGTATCTAAAATATAGGTCCTTTTTAGGAATCTGTTTCTTGCCCTGGAGAAATGCTGCATCTTGGGCAATGATATCAGGGAGGTAAAGCTGGACTGCCTTCAGCAGCCTGGACTCCACAGTAAAGCTGTCTTCAGCCATCCAGCCATACTTGAAACAGAAAGGCTGAACTAGGAGAATCAGCAGGGATATACCTGTCATTCTTTTACATATCGCATTGGATATACAACCAAAGACAGAGTAGTAAGAAAAAGAAATAACACTCAAAATGCCCGAGCACGTTTTTTCCCTACATTCAAGATTTCTATGTGCCGAAGACAGGTGTTATTTATTGGCCACCACAGTTCCTTAACACCTGTTGAAATCTCAGGTGGCTCCTGATCGGGGTCCCGGAGCATGCCTTTCCTAAGGTGCTGAGACAAACCAGCCTCTCATACTTAGCTACTAACTGCTACAGCCATACTAACTGGTTTATGGTCAGGGACACTGAATGCCTAGCCCCGAATGCCAGTTGCTCCTGTAGATGCCAGCAGAAGCTGCGGCGATGGAGCACGTTGCAAACTGTGGCCTTTAAAGCTTAACCCAAGACTGGATTTTAGTAAATCCCACAGCTGGCGTCTCTTTCTAAGGGATTTACTGTGAGCAAGTGGCACCTCTCTTATGTCTCCATTCTGCCAAAGTGAAGGGGAGGAGGAGAGAAAAGGGTGGGTTTTTTGCTGTTGAAAATGCAGACATTTGAGGAGAACTGAGGAGCGGACTCCTTGGCTTTGTCTGCAAGTGTGCAGAGTTCCACTCAAGCTGAGATGACTGCAAGTGGATGAGTTGCTTGAGGCACCTAGGCTGAAGTCTCCAGCTCACCACTGCTCTGAAAACCCTTCATTGTCATACATGAGGGAAGCACGTCTCTCTCCAAAAGCAATGCTCAACATTTTTCAGCAGCAACGTAATTGTTTCACGAGCTGGCAAAAAGATGGAGCTGAATTAAAAAGTCCTAATGGCAGGGAAAATTTTATGGAGAAAGGCTGGTCTGCGTTGTTTGCAGATATTACTAAGAGAGAAATATTCTGTGTTCTCCCCTAAGGTTAAACAGTAAAATGAAAAACTGTAAAGTAAGGGTAGGAAAGTTGCCAAAAAGGGGAGGCGTTCAGAAGGGGGAAAGAAAACTTCGCCATTTTATAGATGCAGAGCCTTAAATAAAACTAAAAGCTTTCAATCTGCTGAGGCCCAAGTGTGGGACCAAGATCTGACGTGAGAGACACTACAGTTAAAACAGGAAAGGAAATTTTAATGGCTATGGTGTCTTTTCTATTTGCAGAAAAAACTTTGCCTACTACTCGCTCAGCTTCAGGAAGCTCGTTTTGGCAATAAGTGGTTTACATGAATTGTTTGCCATAGGGAAGAAAGACTTTCTCACCAGCGCAAAGTGGAAAGGGTACTTACTTACCTCCAGAAAGCACCTTGAGACTGTGCACTGCTTGAAAAGCCACTGCCTAGTTATGATCATAAAGGCGTGCTATTACTCCAGGTTGGAGCGAGGCCTTGGCCTCTCACACCGAAGGATAACAATTTCAGTAAATAAATGGTATGCCCCCCAAAAGGATATAGCAGAATTACCTTAAAGTGTGATTATGTGTAGTAACAGAGTTGTCCGAGAGTGGGCTTTCGGTCACGTCATTTCCATACACGCCAGAATTCAGCCAAGCTGAGCGGGCTCGCCTCTTTTTCTTCTCTTGTTCCTTACGTTTTCCAGGCTTTGCTTTCTTTTTTTTCCCCGATACCTTCAGGGGCTGCTCCTTGTAGGTCTGTGATTTGTTTGTCTCCTGAGTTAGGTATCTGCCCTCATCTTCACTACCAAACCGGACAGGGTAGTTCTTCGTGTTAGTAGCAGGCTTAGGGTTAGGTGAAACCTCTGAAGTTGCACGGATTTCTGCTGTGTTGACACCTTCAATTAAATTTTGAAGGAATATTCTTCTTCGTAAGTCTTGAATTGACTTGCCCTTGTCATGCAGTAGCTGGTGTTCTGATACAGCCCGTTTGCTAAAGAAAGAGAAGAGAGGAGGGGGAAAAAAACATTTAGGATTCAGCTATTGCCTAGTACTTGGCAGAGCTCCTCTCTCCCCTGGCAGTGGTGGCCACAGTGACTGTGTAGCAGCTCTCAGGCTTGGAGACATCCAATTAAGTCAGACTGCTGGAGCAAGTCCTTCTTCTCAGTGTACCTGCTCCCTACAGAGAAGGGAAAGACCTAAGCGGGTAATAATTCTCAGCTGACTGATCACATACCACTGGACCTGGAGTTGGATTAGTCACTGCTCCGTTCTAGGAAAGCGCTACAACTCTTAATATATCACACTTCAGGCAGTAAAAGCAGGAAGGCAGTTGTCAGAGATAGGAAGGCTAAAGGGTCAGATAATGGAGCACTGCAGTCAAGCAAGAGAGGGAATAACAAGTACTTGTACTGAAGCCGGAAGCGGTGTTTATACAGCATCATTCTAATAATTTTCTTCTGCTCAGTCATGTACTTCAAAATCATAAATAAACACATAAAAGTGCATTTCATTTCTAAATTTAAATAAGTGCAGTTGCAGGAGCGTAATGGAAAAATGTTAGAATTTTGGTGCGTAGAATGTAGGCACTTCAGTCCATAATGAGGTATCCAGAGAGGCAGCAGCCTGAGCATCAGCAGAGATGAGCCTCAGCCACTCCTGTTGACTTTACTGCTTGGCCACTTGTGTCTATTTACGGTTTCAGATGCCTTTCTAGTATTCCTTTAAGCGTGAACTTTTGGGGCCAAATTTCTTGTCTGCTGTGCTCTTTGAGTTTTATGCTAGCCTTCTTCACTGGATCTGGTTCAAGAGCATCCTGGTTTGTTTGGGTGGGTCTCTGGTACTTTTCCAGAGTTCATGACGTTTTGGTTCACTAACCTCTGTCTTGTTTTCAAGGAACTGGGAGGTGGTTAACTATCTGTCCTTTAGAGATGTTGTACTGGCAAAGAAGGTATGAAACGTCTGAGGAAAGAAGATACAAGTGGCACCTGGATAATAAATAACCGTGAGAAAATACATGCTTTTTCCTTGGTGTGGGATGGATGCACAGCTGCACTGTGAACCACAGAAAGAGCGCAAGCTGGGGTTTTAGCTATGTTCCCATGAATGCTATAATACAGTTTATCCTTCCAATTGCCCTACTTCAATGTGCTGAGATTGGCTATGTATCCTCTCATCTTGCATCAGGGTACTGCATGTGACTGGATTCTTACTGGCCAAAGAAAATGAATTCGCTGCCTTGCCTGTCGTATAATCATTTGGTCAGTTAGCTGGATAAGAAGTTGTTTCTGCATGTGGGTGAAATGGGAGAAGATACATAACTGTGAGTGAATATTCCTTCCTTCCGTCCCATCCTTAATTATCCTGCTGCTGTACCAGGTTTCAAAATGTGGTGGACAAAGATAGTATGCTAAGCGATTGGGAGTGTTCTGCAATTCATCTTGCTCAGTCCCTTCAGCCAAACTCTTTAGATTTGTGATTTGATCAACAGTTAGAGCTATTTGAAGTTGGCAACTTCAAGTAGCATTGGTTTAAGAGCATGAACGTCACTTTTTGTCTTTGTAGAGCTGCACTTTTTGAGTATTGGGTTCAAGTGATGGGTTCAAGTGATATTACATCTCTATTAGTGTAAAATTCAAACAGCAGCTTTCCCCCATTCCACAATGAGACTGAAAGGTGACTGTTGTTTTTGCATGATGTGATACAGTAGGGACACTTGCTCAAAATCAGGCCTAGACATACCCAGGTTTGTGAGCGCGCATTTTACCAAACATTGTCTATGTTTTAAGCGTCCCCAAATCAGTTTTGGATTACTTCAGGCTTTAGGGCAAGTATTTTATGCCCTTCAACTCAATGCCCCAAGCAAAAATGCAATGTGATAATACTGAGCTGAACCCATGTTGTTTCATTCTCTTCAGTGCAGCTGTGACCATTAACGCAAGCTCAAGATCTCCCCCAGGAGAATTTTTTTGACCAGTGCACTCCCTGGAGTGCTCCAATAGCCACCTTTAACAACCTTCTCATTAAGGTCAGTCTGATTTGCAAGTATGCTAATAAAACTAGCACCTTGGACTCCTCTGAGTGGCATACTTCTGTGCTGCTTGTCAAGCTGTCCATTGTGCTCACGTTACATTCCCAGCTTCAGTAATCTATTTTCCCAGGATATTTGCATGGGAAATGCAGTTCTCCTTTCACTCTTCCAGTTTATAAAAAGCATACAAAATCTCAGTGCTTTACTGAGTCTAAAACAGCACGTCTCATGTGATGAGCAAAGCTTTCCTACTGCCTCTTGTGAACTACCAAGGGTAATTCCTTTTATCACAGACAACCTAAAGCTGCCTTAATCCCGTAATGTGTATTTGGTCAATTTACCCACTGTGACAAAATCTTGAATCTCTAAAGCCTGTTATTAAAGTCCTCTTGATTGAAAAGCTATTCCATTTTACAGAGCTGAAACCTAAAGATTTGGTTCCAGTACACACAAGGCAGTCAAAGAGCATTACAAGATCTACATCTTGCGTGAGTATGCATTTCCAAAATAATGCAGGGATTGACGTGTGAGGGGTTAGTGTGCCAAAGAGGGTGGGTTTCTGTTTAAATGTCTGTATGATATTTAGCATCAAGCCTGGCCCCAAATAACATTCTGCTATTCCAGATGATTGTATAACATTACGTAGTGTTACATTTCACATGACTTTTATTACTCAGCCAGACTTCAGGGTTACATTTTGCCTACCAATTTCCTTTGTACGCTCTAGATCAAAAATCTTCTTAAAACAAAGAAGATGTGGTAGATACATATCTCTGTGACCTTCTGCCTCCTTCTGCCTCGGTTACTCAAACAACTCCTGTGTTTGTAAATCAGGCAAAAATACTTGCCCAAGAAGGCTGATGTAAGGAGTGCTTCATAATGGAGATATCAACAATATCTCACCCACACACACAGAGTAGGAAGGCAACGGAAACTGGAATGATTGCATTCATACGTTGGGTACAGTATGAAAAAAAAACATTAGGCTGTTAGGGTTAAGATGACCCGCTAGAGGTCCCTTCCATCCTTCTATAAAACGCACCTCTCATTCAAGGAAAAAGAGTCTGACCCCAAACCAAGTGCAGTAAATGCTAAGCTTACATGTGGCAGGCACTTTTGAGAGAAGGATGTTGATGGTTTGTATTTGACCGGAGTGTCCAAACTAATTACTGTATCCAAGTACGCTATGCACACACGAGAGACTTAGTGACTCCTTATGGGGAAAACAGTAGAAATCCATGACTTGTGACTATTCTGACTTCACGTACTTCTAGAGAAGCTGTTCTTTTCAGGTACATTCTTTCTTCACTTTTTTCACTGTCTATCTAGCATCACAGAGAGGCAACGTTCTTCAAGTGACAAATTTCTGTCTCAGAGTTGCTCTTATTTAACCGTTATTATCCTTGACTATTTACATTGAGTCCGATCATAAGTTCAGCAAAATAACTGGAAAGGATTCAGTCAGCTCTCCACCTGGATTTTGCAAGACTGAGTGCCCTTGCCCCTGGCTCTGAAGGGAGTGGAAGCTGCTGAACCTATCTCAGGGTTAGGAAAAATATTTTGAACAGATCTGGGGACATGATGCTGCAGTGTCTGGGCACGCTGATAAAAATATCTAATTTCACTTTGAAGCTTTACTGGGTTTCTCAGAAGTTCTTTAGCAGCTACAGCATTTCTATAAGAAATAATACGTCTGGCAGTCTTTTCTTGGGGCAATTTGCTATTGCTTTCCATGGGAGATTTCCCTCAGTAAAGTCTGTAGAACCAGGCCTATGTCATTTTGATTATTTTTGCATGGCTATAATAATGTGCTTCAGTATTTTCATCCATTACTGGTTTAAGCCTTTGACTGAAAAAAAATATCTCTAGGCTTAAGTGAGTTATTAACCATTAACTCTAGGAATGGTTTGTGGTGATATTAAAACAGGACACATGTTTGAGTGTGGTGTCTGTGTTTGTGCTGTACCCACAAACAAAACTACGTGAATGCCACTAACTGACAGCTAGCTGGTTTCTTGTGTGTGTTTTACATGCCATAGCAAAGAGAGAGCTGAGAAATGTGTTTTGACTGTTTAACTTCCACTTCCCCCCCCACCCCACCCCACCCCCCGTCAGGACGGAATGGGGATGTTGGGAAGACCTCTAATCCTGACCTTTAAAAACAAGTGTTAGAAAAACACTAGCTTCAAAAAGAGAACGACTATTTCTTAGCAAATCTAACTTTTTAAAAGACAAATTTGGCTTAGATCCAGGTCAGAGTTTCTTAGCCAAGGAAATACAGCATTTGACTGTACTTCAATTCTTTTTTGTTTTTTTTTTTAATTTCTGAAACTGAAGTTTGGTTCCTCTATATCCCAAGAGAAGAAAATGGTCTCAAATGAAAGAAATAGCTCAACAATAGTTTGCAGGAGTACAAAACAGCTGAGCATTAATGGACTGGGAAGACTATACTGTAGCATTATCAGCAATAACATGTTCTACACAATTTGCTGTAGGAGATTTGTAATAGCTGTCTGCCTGGTGCCAAAGTTTAGGTGTGTCTGAAGTCACTTCACCTGAGGGAATTTTTTTGTTGCTTAAATGGCAGAGGAAGTGCTATTTGGAGATCTTGTCCTTATGTATGTAATAAAACTGTTACAAGGAAACCCATCTGAAATTGTTTGCTGTGTTGTGTTTCCCTGTAACTTGTGATTGGATTTTCCAACCCTCTGCCTCCAACCTGACTTCCTTTTGAACTTAGATACAGCCCCTCCACAGTATGACTGAAGTGTTTCTTCCTTAGAAAATCTGATGCAAGTCCAGTGAAAGCCAGTGAGTTAGATGCGTGAGACAGCTGCTCCTACATCAGCCCAGTGGCTTCGCTTCTGCACTTTGCGTAGGGAATATTAGTATAAACCGTGCTGATTATTTTGGAAGGAGCAAAAAGGTCATTTCCTGAACAGCCTCTCTTAAGTTACATTATCATTTATCAAAAAATATGCTTCTGCCTCCAAGTCAGATACTGGACTCCCTTTGGAATTTTTTTTTTTGCTGAAGTGGCAGAAACCCAAAGAAATTGTTCAGTACTTCAGTTTCATGATGGTCCTCACTACTGCGTGTTTCCCCGACCCTTATCAATATTGGCTCCATGCCAGTGCCGGAGGGGTATATGGCACTTAGTGTAACATACAGCAGTTCGATAAAATGGGATGCTCCCTACTAGGACCCTCCCAGGACGCAGAAAGGTGCACGGGGGGTAGCGCAGGCTGGACAAGCACACAGCTGCATTGCTGCTCCCCTCGGAGGAAGAGACCCTCAGCTTTAACATCTCCTTCCCAAAAAGCTTTATAAGTTCAGATAGCTGAAAAGCGCCCTTTCCCTGCCCCAAACGCCCTCTGCCTATCGCTTAGGCACCACCACTGAGCACCTGGGGCAGGTAACCCGGAGCCGCTCCGCTGCAGAGCCGCGCCGGGAGCGCNAGAGAGAAACTCACAGTCTGCGGCTGATCCCCTCCACTGATCTCCCGTAAGAGGGCACGGAATAACTCAGCAGAAACACCGCGAAACTCCACTGCTGGAAGAGTTTAGTGAACATTGTATCCTCCGGGTCTCAAAACCTGCAAGGAAAGGGAGATCAGTCCCGAGGGACACATGCGCCAGCGCCGTCCTCAAGCAGTCCCTGCTTTCGGCTCCACCAGCTCCGAGGTTGCGAAGGAAAAACAAACTTTCGGAGCTCTCGGCAGCGGCTCACTTCTTCCAAACTTCGCTCCGTCTCTCTCCCTTCCTTGCTGTCTGCCTCTCCCTCCCTTCCTCCTTCCCTCCCTCCCTCCCTCCCTCGCTGTCTCTCGCTGCCCGGAGGCAAGATCTCTCCCAATATTAGTTAAAAAACCCATCTAGCTCGTATTTAAATCGGGTTAGAGAGGGCGTCCGTTTGTCTCCCTGCGCCCTGTTCAATTCTAGTCCGCTAAGCCGCTGTCTCAGGGCTTTACGTTACAGCAGAAGCCCTCTTTGCAGATAAGGAAGAGTTCCCAAAAGTCAGCTCAGCTACTCTCTTCTCTGTAAACACACGCGCGGACACACACGCAGAGAGACAGAGATTCAGGCGGGGAGGGGTGGGGATGGGATGCGTCTATACATCTGTCTTTAAGTATACCTCTGCAAAA
The DNA here is from genome assembly GCA_013389945.1 of Fregata magnificens. NCBI lineage: Eukaryota > Metazoa > Chordata > Aves > Suliformes > Fregatidae > Fregata > Fregata magnificens. The sequence goes on along the minus strand of WAAD01032510.1, from coordinate 50,766 downwards.
AAAAAGTCAGGTTCACGTCCTCTGCTTCCTGAAAGTTGGGTCCACAACTGTGGCAAGGAAAGGGAACTCACGCAAAGAGCGCTGCCTAGCTGGAGACCCCGAGATGTCTAAGAGGAGCGGTAGCCCGGGGAGGCTCAGGGGCAGGGAAGCATGCTTGGCTCCGCAGGTTGGATTGGGCTGGAGCCTGCGATGTTCACACGCTCCGAAGCAGCCTCTGGGAGACCTGCGGGAGGACGGAGGGTTTTGCAAAGAGATGGCGCCCTAGGAACATGTGCGGAGAGAGCGAGAGCCCGGGCGGGATACCCGCAGCCAAAAAAGAGACTAGAAATCGGCGCTTGGCGGGACCGGAATCAAAAAGGAGCGGAGAAGGGGAAACACCCGACGGCACATGCACTCAGCAGACCCTAAGGACTCCGGCCAAGCTCTTCGCATCTTCTGCAGCCGGGCTCCTCTCTCTCTCTCCCTCTGCCCCCACCTCTCCCTTTTTGTGTTTGCCCCTAGGTCAGCGCCTCCCCTGCCGCGGCACCGCGGAAAGGGCGATCCCCCCGTTAGTGGGGGCACTTTCTAGATCAAGCCCAAAAGCCCAGCCTGGGATCGTTGCCGCCTTTCCTTTCACACACCTACCGTTGTTCGCCGCAGTTCCCCTATTAGCTGGAGGGTTGATTCCTAATGATGTTAATTGCACGCTAGTAAAGGGGAGGGGGGGGCTAAGGGGGAGGGCTGGGGGAAGGACTCGCAGTCTATGAACACAGGCGCTCCTGGCCAAAAAAGTAAATTAGTGGAAAGTTTTCTCCTCCTCTCCCTCTTTCTCCTTCCACTTCGCCCTCCGTCAATCTGGCCAGGGCGTTGCACATATCTGTGTCAGGTTGC
>WAAD01032510.1:11233-46208 GCA_013389945.1 Fregata magnificens | reverse complement strand
CCCCGCCGCCCGCCCCGGCCCCGGCCCCGGCCCCGGCCCCGGCCCCGGCCGGGTGAGGAGTGGGGGCGCAGCCCCTCTGTTACCGGCTCCCTGACCCTGCCTTCCCCTAAGGGTGTGGTGGGTACAGCGACCTAACCCACCCGTGCCGTTTCTACTCATAAAACCGCCACTCCAGTCCCAATCTGTAGGTAAGTAACCTGCAAGAAAGAGGCAGCTATTTTAGACCCCTGTTGAAGGGAGGCTTACAAACATACCCGCTCCAAATGTTCGTGGCACTTGAAATGCTAATAGTAACCACGCTTTCAATGATGCGTGTATTTTCATTGAGTGCTCTGAAATCTTAAGCGATTAAGCTGCCCCCTCTAGTTCTGATCTTGACCTCAGCTTTAAATATCTCTTAACATAGATTGAGCTGTTTTATTTGTTCCATTTTTTTGACTGAATATCTATTAAATACCAACAGGAACAAACGTGTCTGGTCTATTTAACTTACACAAAACTATTACCAAGCTGGGCTGGCTGGAGAACAAGAATTCAATTTAAAGAGGGGGGGGGAAGAAGCTTTGCAATTTGTTTTTGCACTACATTGGGACAAAATCCAGCCCTTTAGACATTTTTCTGAGAGGAGACAGACTCACCTCCTGCCTTGGAATAGCTTAGTGGTTAGTGTACTCATCTGGGATGTGGGACACCAGAGTTCAAGTCTTTCCCTTCTCTGATTCAGAGCCCTAATCCCTGGACTGTTGGCTTCTCTCAGTTCCATCCCAGACCTAAAAACCTTTCCGATGACATTTGTGATGAATCAATATTTTCCAACGGGTGAAAAACAAATGTTTAGTTAAGGAAAAATTCCAATCTAACAGTTACGCCTGGGAGTTTTGGTTAAACAAGGGGAAGTCCAGACTGCCATCATGTAACAATGGAAGGGAATTGCAAGTTGTGAAAAGAAGTGGTGTGCTAGGAAAAAAAGGAAGGAGTCTCCTTCTCCAGTGGCACACAGGGCTAGTGTGGTTAAGGCATGCTTTCTTTAGCTTTAGGTTTGCAGATTATTTTGAAAAAACGAGGACTCTGTCCTTCCCCATGGGCACACAGGGCTAGTATGCTTACGGTGTGCTTTCCATAGATATAGTTTTGTTTCTTCTTCTTTTTTTTTCTATTTCTTTAGCAAATGGAACACAAGAGAAAGTTGCACCTAGGATTATATTTAGCCTCATTTAACTTCCCAGCTCAGAAGACAGGTTGCCTTTCCACACCCAGGCTGATGGAAATAACTTGTTTGTGTGAAGTTTGAAGTCATGCCTGTGAATCTGGTCAGCAAGGTGCTGTAATATTCTCTACTATGAGCATAGCCTTTATTTGCTAGCATTTCTTAAATACATATCCTTGTTTTATGCATTTTGGTTTTTATGAATTGAATTATTTTTTATAATCTCCACTCTGCCTTCCAGGGACTTTGCTGCTTCTTGCTGTTTGTTTCAAAAGATAGAGATGACTGGAACTGTTACGTGCATCCTCTGCTTTGGCTCAGATGTGCTTTGCTCCTTCCTTTGCTCCTATGCAAGTGAAATGATCCTGCATTCTCTCCTTTCATGCCACATTAATTATCCATATTCATATCCCTAATTCCCAGTGGAACTAACTGCATCTTCAAACTTTTCCCAGAAGTCATGGGATCTGGTCCAGCTCTCACTGAAGTCAAACTGATTCTCTTCATTCACTTTATTTGGATGGTGGTCAGCATCTTACATGGCCAACCCTTCTCCAAATTTTGAATGTTCTTTGATCTCGCAGTGTGATTACTTTTTCAGACATGAATGTCCCATAGGGTGTGAAGCCTAAACTGTAATAAGCAAAGTGGAATGACCACCTGACTTGCTTTAAACAGGCCATGCATAGTGAAATGTAGCCCGTAGAGTTGCCCATGACACACTGCATAATCAGCTTGGACAGCAGGAGATGTGAGCAAGCACATTTTTAGAGGAGCTTCAATTAACCCTTGCAGGTTAGGGTTCTAAATTTACTAGCTTATCAAATGTGAAATTCAATTAACCTGAAGAAATAAATACGGATCAACTATAAAAGTTATATATTAGCTGTTTTTTGTTTATCTCAAGATGAATAAACTGTTTCTTGTATCATTCTAACACCTTGTCTTACACTGAGATTAAGTTAATTGCTGCTTCATCTCCAGATTTCATCTCTCTTAAAAAGGGAAACAATACTCTGTGTATTTGGTCTGACCTATCAATGGTGCTCTCTTAATTGGTCTAAAAGCTGTTTTTTGTTTCTTAGGAATATTGACTACTTTATTTCTGCCAAATGCTTGAAGCAATTTCAGCGGCTGTGGGAGATGGAAGTGTAAAGGTGCCAAAAAGTTGGTAAAGCAATATTTGGCTGTAGCAAGCCGAGGTGACAACGTCTAATTTTCCGCTAAAAATCAAAAAGTTGTTAGAGTTTCAGCTCTGAGCAGGAATGGACATTGACAGTCAGAGTTCCTGGGTTCTGCTGCCCTTACTCCGTCTTCCGAGCCCTTGAGATGACTTGAGCCTTATACAGGTTCTTGCGCTGGCAAATGAGGGAATGACACATGGGAGAGTTTTCTGAGAGCAGCCCTTATGACTCAGGGGTGGCCTCTGTAGTCATACCGCATGTGAAAACAAAGCAAGCTATACTTAGTGCAGGCTGAGGACAGCTCTAGGAAGGATCTGTAGGTTGCTGTGGTGGCAGGACTGAGATCCAAGCTTGTAGTACACAGCCCTGACAAAAGGAGGCTGTAGTCATCATTTCAACCTGTAGATCAGAATAGCAGCAAGGGGTTGGCTTCTATTTTATTGGAAATATTTCATTTTGTCAATTGCTTTGCAAACTACCAGGTTATAAACAAAATCTTTAAGTGGTTTTCCCACCTTTGTTCTGTCAGAGTATTGCACTTGCTGTCCGGCTAACTGTACCCTCTTGAATAAGCCTTGCCCCTGCAGTATGACAAGCATGCCTAAAGTAACCAGAAGGTGCCTGCTTGATGTTGCTTTCTGGGAAGGGCCAGTAGCTGAGCATGGAAATGTGACAAGCTTCCCGCTTCCAGCCCCGAGTGATGTATCAGTTTTGAAATTATGCGTACGCAGAGACGGAAAAGGCTCCTGGGCTTCCCACAAAGAGTTAAATCGTTCAGGGCATGTGGCTATTCCAGTGCTTTTCAGAGACCCTCTCAGACACCAGGCATCACAGAAATTCCTCACACGTGCCCAGACCTGACAGAGCTCTTCCCCACTTTATTATTTTCCATCTTTGAAAGCATAGCACTGAAACTCCTACAGGAACCTTGCACCGGGACCAGTAGGACAGAAGAACTAACATTAAAATTGAGGGATCCCATCTGTATGGAGAGAAAGAGCTTGCAGGACTCGGGGGAATGTCAGGCCTGATTAAATCTGTATGGGTTTTCGGTTAACAATCCATGCAGTCACAGGCATGAACAGGGAAAGATTGTGCAACAGGTGGTGAGGGTTATCAGATGGTTGCTTATCACTAATTACCCCTGAGATGCCTTTATCCTCTTTTCACCAAATATCACTATTTTTGCAATATCAGGCCAAAAGGTAATCAGTGATAACAACAGCCTGTCCTGTCACAAAGGCAGGGTTTGTTAGACTCATAGTTTCTACGGCTGCAGTCACTGTCAGACCATGGCAGACTCTCCCTCAACCACCTCTTTGAGGGCACACTCATAAATTCCTTTCATGAAACCAATGACTGCGCAGCCAGCATAAAGGGTTGGGTCGGTGTGGGGGAGGAAGGGAAACAAACTTTAGTTCGGTGACTACGGATATCAGAAATTTCAGCAACCCATGCTGTGAAGGCCATCTGCACGCTGTGCAATCTGTCCTCCCAACAGATTCAGAGCAGGTGTTTTTAATCAAGGTCTCCAGGTGCTTGTTTATGAAATACTTTGTTTCGAGGGACACATGCGCAGTCTGAGGAGGAGTGTGATATCTGTGCAGTCCTCTGGAATCCCGTACTCATTACTAAGTAGTGATGATGTGCTTGTCAACACCTATAGGAACGCCAATTTGTACTAAATTATTTAAACCCTACTCAAACAATGATCATCTTATTTAAGTTGCAGGTGCTCAGCTTCAGGCCCAGGCTTGTGTAAGCTGTTTACTTGTTATGTCTCAAAATGCATTTACTGAAAAAAAAAGAAAAAACGTGCATGTAAGAATGCACAAAACAGTGTCTTTGTTAAATTTTAGGGCCTTTTCCCATAAACACACAAAAGCTGAACTAAGACAGTCTTGTTAAGTTTTGCCAAGCATTGGGGCCTCCAAGATCCCACGTATGTTCTACAGAGCTTTTGTACAACAGATGGTATCTACAGGCTGCAAATGAGCATAAGGGGTCTCTGCTGTGTTTGGTGCTGTACTGTCCTATGGTACAAAAATAGCTTCTGCTTAACAATCCAGTTGAAGCCAAGTTGCAACAGGGAAATGAAACCAGCAAGTAGGGAGAGGACAAACAGGATAACAATAAAGCCAAATCCATTTCAGTTAGCTTTGTATCAGTCCAGCCCACTGTCTATAAAGCAGTAACTGCTAGACATCAAGGCAGAAGTAAAGCTCCAGGTGGAATTTAAAGCTGTATAAGGAAGTCGCTTAAGGGACTCAAGGAGACAAAGCACAGAGGGGTGTGAGGTAGATGTGGATGAACAGGCAGGGAAAGCTGGTAGTGCTAGTAGAGTGAAGATGACGATGCGGCAAGAACTGAACAGCCAGGTAAGGTGCAGTTCAGTCGTGGAAGAACTTAAAGTCTGGAGGTTTTTTTTGTCATTTTAGAATGGGGTAGATAGCAGAAGGCCATGAATGGTATAAATTGTAGAACTGAAATAACTAGCAAAGAGGATGATTTGGGCAATTCTTTGAGCAGACCAGGTGGTGAACAGCTTGCAATGGCTGAGGGTTAAGACGCAGGGGGTGAAGCACCCAGGTGAAAGCTTTTGTATTCAGGGTACATTCTGGAGATGTTGAAAGAGGAAAATATTTGAGTATAAGCCAAGTGTTGGAAGCATCAAAATGCCACCCAAAAAAACCCCAAATCAAAATCCATAACCATAGACCCAAGGGACTGCCTGTTTGATAAGACTCTTATCAACAGGGAGAAATAGTAAAAAAAGAGTGTGGGTTTGGAGAAGAGCTCAGCTGAGATCTTAACCGTGTTTTGCTTAAGCTCAAGCCTATACAAGTGAGAGATGGAATAAAGGATGTAATCGGTTGGAGGCAATTTAATGTCTCATCATTCTAAAGATAGTTTGAGAGTGAATAAAGGTTCTGTGTTTAAGGAGGCCTCATACTGTGGGTCTTGGTCCATAGTTCAGCTCTTAGCTGGGTTCAACGACAGCACGGTGTAAAGCCTAAAGAAAGAGAGGGGAGAAAAAGAGGAAAGATCATCTGGATAAGGTTCTAAATGGCAAAGTAAAGAAATGTAATGAAACACAACGCCCAGTGCAACGTGGAATTTAAACAGGGTGTTGCTGAACAGAAGAACTGAACAGTTTATGAGGATGTGGATAGAGGAGGAGATTTGGGACTTAGCCAAGTGAAAGAGGTTGGAAACTTATCTGAGAGCTGCATTAGTCAAAAGAAGAGGCTAGAAGTCAAACTAGAGACAGCTGTGAATAGTATTAGTGAGAAGGATTCTAGGGGGTTTTTTTGGTGTTGCAAAAGGCATACATCCTCATTGGAGGGGAGAAAGAAAATGGGAATGTTGTCAAGTGTGGGTTGTTTAAAGACGGGAAGAACTACAGCATGTTTAAAACAATGCTGTGGCTTTCTCTGTCTTCTTTCATCCTGTTAGTGTAGGACAGGAATATTTTGCCAAGTGCAAAGTTCACAGGTATGCAATTTTGCTTGTATATTGTAATTCTTATAAGGAACTTCAATCAACTTCAGTTGTCTTACAACATGGCATATTTCAGTATTCCTGTTCCTGAACTTTTACCTTAGTATGAAAAGTATGTATTTTCTCTCTTTGTTTTTAATCCCTCAGGTCCATCATTGCCCTTTGTGGATGTCTTACTTTTGTAATAAGTTTGCCTCTTGCAATTGGTTTATACCCTGATCCCCAAGCTTTTCTATCCTGACTTATTTATTTTTGTGTACAGTTTGATTATACCCCTCTGCTGTCATAGTTGGTTTAGAAACATCTTAAGTTTTACATTACCTCCTTAAGTAATTCATATGGAAGATACTGAGTCTTTTAAGTTGCTCCAAAGAACCAGACCAAGCCAGCCAGTTCACTGACCTGAAACCATTCTCCCAAATCCCAGTTATAACTGATTGCTTAATCTATCCTCTGTACCGGAAGGTTCCCTAAGAATATTGGCCAGGGGATATATCTGAAGTTTTTCCGCATTTCTGTCATTATTTCCAGGGTCTTGCTGGAAGCACTTTATAAATTATGTAATCACACCTTTAAGTCCAAAAATTCCACTTACAGAGTCCCGTGAAAACACTGCTCTGTGAAGAAATACTGGGGTTTTTTTCCAGTCTCTTTGCACAAGTTTCGTTATAAGTTTCATTATGTTGTGACAAGGCATGTGAATACAGTGCTCTGCCATAAACATAATGACAGACTTTGTAACAAAATGTATTAATTTTGATTTATTTATATCATCTTGTTTATTTTGCTTTATTTGTCATGCTACTGTGTTTTTTATTCTTTTTGTGCCATCACAGAACAGATAAACTCCATCTTTCAGTGATATGGGAAGGCAACGACTGACTGTTTACTGAAACAAAGAGTAACAGTGGAGTTGGCCTTCCTGGAATAAAGAATTAGATCATATATTTTATGTGAAAGATTAACAAAAACAATCTGAATGTTGCTCCTTGCTTTACTTCACAAGTTCTCTGTCTCCCTAAGTGTAGTACAGCATAAAGCACAGACAGCATTATTCTAGCTCTGTGACTAGAAACAGTTTTCCCCAAGACTACTTTTGATTTTAACAGTTGAAAATTGTTTTTATTTATCATATATAAAAGCTCATTTCTGTAATGGAGGCTGTTTTAAAAGGTGAAGCTATACATACTTAGATCAAGAAAGATAATTAAATTATTATTTATAGTATTATCAACAGGTAGATTATTTAATTAAAACAAGCTATTTCATAATTATAGGAAATATAGCAAGGGTGACATGTACAGTAGATGCTTAGCTAAAAAGAAAGAAGTCTATTGAGACGGTTTCCTCGCTAATCAGAAGCATGGCAAATTTTCAGGCTCAGGAAGTTCATGTAGGTTGCAACAAGGCAACAATATGTAGATATATTGTCCAGTTTACTTTTTTCAACAATCAATAACAGAATCTTCAGTCACAGTGTGGCAGAATAAAAGAATGAGAGAAAATGACTGTACAAATCCCTGCAACCAGAAATCTATTTATGATTAGAATTTATGAATTTAGAATTTAAGAATATTTTTTCTAAGACTTCTATGTGACTACCCGTTTGCAAAGTAATGTGAAGTGTTTGGAGATGTATCGCTTGAGCTGCTGACATAATTAATGATTTCATTAAGAGCATGAAAGGAGGCTCTTGTATTTCTCCGGTGTTAGCAAGCCAAGTTCATGTCCGAACTCTAATAACCAAAGTCACTTTTGCCGATCTAGACTGTTGGCCCTCTTGTTGCAAAACAAAAATTTGAAAGCCAAATATTATACTGGGCTGTGATACTTCCCAACATGTCAGGAGTGTGACATGTTTTAAATATTAGCAGCTACTATGGATTACAGGCTGGCAGAAAACTTACTAACATTTCACATAACAATGCAAATGGGAAGAACATAAACAGAATGATGTGCTTCCAGAAGTTCAAAGGAAACCTATTTAAAAATTACCACTTATCCCTCCCAGTTTTCATATAAGATCCTTGCTTAGGTAGCCTGTACTCCAGAAGTAATGTTGATCCTTGAAAATTTATGGCAATCCTAAGAAAAACTGCAGTAGGATTTGTTAGGAATAAATTATGAATTTGGGACAGTGCCCTTTTAGTTATGCCCTGACTGACTTTTCATCTCATGAGAGTTAGGCTAACATCCTGAATAAGTTGACATGAGTTTGGTTTCTTCATCTTCATACCTAATGAATAATAAAGATAGAGCTGCTACAAAATCCATACTTTGAAGTAGTCCGGAGAAGTGGAACAGAACGTGTGCCGAAAGCCAGATTCGTGCACTAGACCTATGAGAAAACAAAGCACGTAGGAAGTACAAACAGCCAAACTGACTTCACGGAGACTACCCAAGTGCTTAAGCTAAGGAAAGGCTGCCGAGCTTTTCTGGTTCAGAACCAAGCACAACAGGGGCTAAAATACTGAGAGGGCTTGAACCTATGTCAAGATTGAGAGGCATTGTGGGACTACACGGAAAACTTCTTGTGCATGCCTGGCCTCAGACAGTGTTAGCCTCTTCAACAAACATTAACATCACACAATGCCCTGCATCAGTCTATACTGCATATTTGTTAATTTTATAAAAAATCCAACTCTCTGATGATGTTACGGTTATGAAATCAATGCTACAAACCGGCCTAAGCATATGCGTAGCATTAAGCTTGCAAGTAGTCCTTTTTNAAATGACCCCACATCACATGTTGGAAAGTCTTTTGCTGATTCATGTTAACATGTATGGTAGCTTCATCTCTTCATCAATTTGAGGAAATTACATTGCAATGAAAATGAAAGGAAAATGTCATAGTTCTGTTTTTAGGTGTATTATTTCATAAGACCTACATTTATAGAGACCTTGATATCTAAAGTTTTCAGAGAGGATAAGAATAACCATATTAGGTCAGAATCAAGGTGCCGCTAGCCCATTGGATTGCCTGTGGCAGAGGCCAGCAGCAGACACACAGGCTAATATCAAGTGAATCATCTCCAGTTAAATTCTCCTGTCTTTCAGTAATCACCGATTTAGAGGGTGACTGGAGGATGCATTTGTACCATCATTTTGAATAGCCACCAATAGACTTATTCTTCCTGACTTTTACTAAAACCTTTTCTGACCTCGGTTACAGTGCTGGCCTCCACAACATCCTGTGGCAGACTTCCACGGTTTAATTATTATGTTGTGCGAAAAAGTACTTCCTTTTGTTTGTTTTTAATGTGGAGGGAACTGCATTCTCCCTAATTTTTTATGTTATGAGAAATAGTGAATAGTCATTTTCTGCTCATCTTCTCTTTGCCATTCATAATTTTGTAGACCCTATTATATTTCTCCTCTGTCATCTCTTTTTCCAGCAGAGGAGTTGTAGTCCATTTCATTTCTCTTCCCGTGCAAGCTTTTCTTAATTCAAGATGTTTTTCTCAGAATAGTTATGCTCTGTATCTTTTCCACTTCTACTGTATCATTATCAACAAAGGACAATCAGAATTATGAATTTATTCAAAAGTGTGCAAACACACCATCTACGAATATGCGGAACTCAGGTTGCTTTTCCCTCACCCATTTATAGTATTTCATTTCCACAGTAATGGCCAGTTACATATGCAGCTTTAGTGTTTCTTGTCCTGAATGGTTTCTGTGTATTCTGTCCTACTGGAGTATTTATAAAAAAATATCATATTGCTTTTCCCCTCTAAGCAACCCAAAAAGATGACAAATATGAATTTTTTATTTATTTGTCTGTTAGATTCAAATAAGAGATGAAAAAAGAAGAGAAAGTATAAAATACGTCTGCAAATTCTTTATGTAGTTTTTAAAGCTCTTGAAGAACCATCATCAGGCATTACTTTTAGAAAAGAACTTAGATTCCAAATTCCATATCTAGTTACCTTTCCTTGGAAGTCCTGTTCCTAAAAGTCTGTCTCTTAGCTCTTTCTTGCCTGTTTGATTGCATGTATATACGTGTGCTAGTGTGTATGTGCTGGTGTGTGTGTGAGCTCATTCACTTTGTGCTCGGGTTAATAAGATATGAGGTCATTCTTTCTTGAGAAACGATTTTGTGGTCTGGCTGGAGAAAAAAAGCCATGTTCAGCATTTTAAGCTGTCTCTTGCTGGGGAAAAGCTTAACTTTCTTGAGGAGCCCACTTATCACAGAGAGATCTGGGCATGGAATGAAGTACTATACTTCAGGTTGCTCAGTCCTAATCCTCTGAATTTGTGGGACCAATATATAAAAAAAGGAAATGTGATTACTCATATATACTTATACATGTGTCTAGATAGGTTGTGCTTTATGTGTAATAGAAATAATATGTTCAATATGTATTTTACACCTATAGTATACATATGCATATGTGTACATATGCCTATACTTGATATATACATTATATATGTATGTGTATGTAGACCTGTCTATTTGCAAACAGCAGTAATTCTGGGGAGTAACAGGAAGCTCTTCTGTCTAGGGAGACCCTCTTTGAGGTAAACAACTGAGGTATAGCGTTCATGTTCATGCAAAACTCCACTTTTGAGAACCTAAGATAAATTCACATACTGCTCAACAGAGTTGTGGTTTGGTGCTGAGCGCCTTACAGTCCTGGACTACATTCATTCTCTCTCCTGTCTCTTTTTAGTTGTTTTTTTCCTAATTTAGGGTATTCTTTCATTCCTAGCTTCTGGCTTGTTAGAGTGGATACCAGTTACAACATTTACTTGAGTTGTCCCATGAAATTTGTGGCATTATTTGGTAGCATTATTCATGTCAGTAGGAGGTGCAGGAACCTTTACATGTAGCCACATGCAAAAGTAACAGCTTTGGTTGTGATTTTTAGCTATGTGAGTGCAAGACTTTACTTTGAGCATATGGGAAGCATGTCAGTTGAGATTGCAGATACACATAAACGAGATTTGCTCAGACTAAAACTAAGCTAAAGAAGAAATTGCGTTCTGGTAGAAAGTGGGCACAGGGTGTTTCATCTCAAAATGAATTGGTTTGGGAAAGTTTTAAGCAACTGAAAATCCAAGATTAAAAATGTGTATAGAAGGAGAGGTCTGGTTAGTGAGAAAGGGTTGGCAAGGGGTTATGAAACCTCATGTCTGGGACTGCATCTTGTGGTAGGGAAATGTTTACCACACCAACCAATGTGTACTGGAGGGAGCTGAAAGTCCTTTCCCCTTCCCTCCTTTCTCTCAGTAAATCCACTTTAAATGAACTTTAGCTTTTACTATCCAAAATGCTAAACTGTACTTCTGTAAACTGCACGTCTGCACCTAGACAGCATCTGTTGCGAGGTTTTCCTGGTTTCTCCCAGTATACCACACACCTAGCAGTATATAGTATTGGTGAGCAAGAAAATTAACAGGTGTGCCTATAAAGTATGATTAAATAATAAAATATTAAAACAAAACTGCCGTTTAATGGGTAGGTAGACTGACAGGGAAAAAGAAAGATTTTTACCATGATCATCAGGTTCTGACTACGTGCCTCCTTCCATTTACTCTGACTGCAGAGTTGCGCTGCAACTGCAGTAGGCTCCCTTTTCAGTTGACACATCCAAAGGGGAACACCTCATATAACCGCACGCTGAGTCAGTAGTAACGTTTAATGGGAAAATAGTAGTTGTCGCCCTTTAGGTATTAAAACAATAGCTGAAGTATTAATCATTCTACATTTAATGCAGAGATGAACAAGCCTTTCCCCTAAAGTTAAATATACTTGTTTGAGCGTTATTTCCATGTCATAACTGATTCAGTTCTCCATCTACACTCTGACTGCTAAATGGAAAGAATTATTTTAAAATAATAAAAACAACTGTTTTGTTATGTTGTGAAACTCTGATTAATGTGTATTTTAACGAATTGGTTCTTTTGGTTTTGGATTTGGTGGATTTGGGGTTTCTTTTATTTTGTTGTCTACAGTTCTACAAGAATTACAGTATATATTCTATTCTTGAAGAATAATTTATCCTGTAGGAACAGCTATACCTTACAAGGAATTTTTCTCTTTCCAGAACACCTTTCTTCCAGAAACTTTCAAAATACTGTGCAGACTTAAAATATAACTTGCAAATGTTAATATGAGTTTGATTTGAAGCCCAAGGAATGACTTCTATTAGCTTTGATGGCTCTGTCTCAGATACTATAACTTTACTCATTGTTAAAATAGGATGGAATAGAAAAGCATTTGAACACTGCACAGCAATACTCGGCAATATTTCAAGAAGATACACACAGAAAAAGAATATATATATACTTTATATTTTTTATATATAGCATAGATATATATTTTTATATATATTATATATATAAAAAACACCCAGCAAAAGTTGCAGTGCAATTAAAACGCAATACCTTAAGAGAAGTTTGAGTGGGACATGAACATTATCTTCTCCCAGTTTACTTACAAATGCTGTGGAATTTTATATAGCAAAAGAGCTTACCTCTACACTGTCAAATCTTTGTGCAGCCTTTGTTTCGTATATGTTGACTTAAAGAGTAGTTCAGGAAGGTTATATTAACATGGTGCCTTGGGAAAACAGTTTGGAACATTGCCTTGAAATAATTAATATGTAAGCATTGCTGGGAAATGAGTAAACAGTAATCCCAGAGGTAATCCTAATAGTCTCAGCTGGAATGGGAATTGTTAGTTTCCATACTCTTATTTGCAGAATTCTTCCCTTTTGTTAGCTAGATGGAGGAAGTTCAGAAGGCCTTGCAAGATTTGTTTGAATCTGTTCTTATACAGCATGCTGAGTTCGAGATTTTTATAAAAATGGGTCTAGAGAAGACGTGGAAACCATAGGAATAGAGTTTTCCCTTCCCCTGCCAAAGCAGGCCACTGTTACTTCTGCCTTGTTGGAATGCTTTGTGTTCAACTCCTGCTGAACAACTGCAAAATCTTACTGCAGGCTATCATCATATCTAGAAATCTTAGCTAAGCCAGATGTAGCACTCAATTACTGTAACTTCTGTTTTAACAACTCCATAACTGACTCTGCAGTTGGAAGCATACAGTTGAAGTCCTGGAGCTCCCGAATTTTGAAGACAGTAGCAGACAAGCAGCGCATGCCAGAGTGCTGGGTCTGGGAGCACTCTAAGCACAACCGCAGTGCTTGTTTGGATGTTGGGAAGACAAAGGCTAGAAAACTGCATGTAGGCTGAAGGTGGATGTGAGTCCCCAGGGCTGTGCTAGGATGCTCAGCTACATGGCTAATTGAGCTAAAAGCAGCAGTTCTGCCTAGTTCAGACCAGACCGGATTTGAACCCTGGTTCCCATTTTCTTAAGCGTGGGCGTTGTGCCTAGTACATGATGCCTTGAGGGTTTGCCCTTGCCTCCACCTTCCATCAGCGATGTGACCGCCTCACAGTTCACTGCTTTCTAGTAACCTTGTGCTCCCCTATTCCTCCTCATCGCTCTCTGTTGCTGCTCTGGGGCCTACCTTTAAGGACAAAAATGTAAACCATTGAAGGGAACTATGACCACATATGTGATCTAAGGAGATATGCTGTATTTGCTGTATTTCCTTAATCCATTTTCTTTTCTTTTCTTTTCTTTCTTTTTTTTTTTTTGGGGGGTGGGTGGCTGTTGGGGTTTTTTTGTTAGCATTTGGTGTATTAGGTCCAAGTTCATTTGGTGTATTAGGTTCAACTTGCCACCTCCTCAGGGTGACTAGGAGCTAACTTGTTTTACAGATTGAGAAAATCTGAATGTTTTCCTGTCATTAAGTTCTGCAATACATAGGTTTATACAAGGCAATTGTAAATTTGTCATTTCTCTACCTTTGGAAGCCTTCAGATGGCAACTAAAATAAGGGCCTTCTATCACTGTGTATGTAATTTCACATTAGTTGCAGGCTTTTAATTAATAAACACAAGAGAAAAAGCTCTACTCTAACACTAATTTATCGTTCTCCATTGATAAAATTTGACCTCCAGGCATAACAACACAAGCAATTTTCGGTTGAGCATCATCAAACAGAAGCAGGTTATTCAGTTCATTAAAAAAAAGGTCATTCCCTGTGTGGGAAACTGGAGATTGGAGGGAGATGTACAGCGAGTTCTATTTCTTTGAGTTGATTTTCCTTTGAAGTGATGTCTTCATCACATCTTTGTCCACGAGCCTTCCTCTTCCTTTCATCTCGATAGCTCTTTCCTTTGTCAGCTGCTCCCACACACCAGATGTCTCATCCCAGTGACTTGTTTTTCCTTCCTTGTTTCCTGACATAGCTGCTGCCATACCATGTCCCCACACCGGCCTTTGTAACCTCTGCCTATTACAATGAGTTCCCATGTTTTGTCTGTACCAGCCTAAGACATAGCCATTCATGGAGATGTTGTAGGTGCAGCATGGAGGTAGATGCATCAAATCTCTGGGGGTTTTAGCTAGTTGCCAAAATAACTCTGGGCTCTGGAAAATACAGTAAAAAAATGGTGATTTTCAACACCTCTATTACTTGTCCAAATCTGAATTTATTAACAGTACCAGTGAAAAGCATGACACTAGCCCTAAGGCAATCCCCACTTCTGTCAGATTTCAAAGACAAACAATAGAGGTGTTAACGTTATTAAAAAATTGATTGCAATAGTCGTATAATGGAAAGCATTAGGCAACTTGCATACAGGGGCTGGTGCCAGCTCCCACTACAATAACAGTCTCCTCTGTCTCGCCACACCCAGGCACTATAGGATCAGATTCAGGGCAAAGTGTCAGTTGCAGTCTGATTTTTGTTTCTCTTCCGGTGTGTCTCATGCGCTCACTTTGCTTAACCAAGGGGTCTAATCTTGGGGAGGAAAGTGGGGAGAAAGGTATGTGGGGGACAGTTCCAGGTCAGCACCTCAGAAGAATGGGCACTAGTCGGGCATGTGGAATACGATACCCTTGCAGAGAAAGCATCTTCGAAGACTGTGTAGGCTGCTTGGTGCTTTTCTTTGTGAATGGTTTCTCCTCTCTGGCCTCATTAGGACAGGGTCACTATTGTGTTTCATTTCAATGTCATTTATTTGTCTTGCTTTTGCTGTATGACTGGCTTCTCTTCTCATTTATTTCAAAACCTGCCTGGTGTCTCGGAGCACTTCCTATCAGGTATAAGACCGGGATGCCTGTCTGGGATGAATGGGGTTAAGAAAAGAGGTTAGGAAAAGCAATCCCACTATACTTGAGCATCTCCACAATGAATAAAAAAGACCCCATAGTACATACAGTGAATGACCAGGCTGTCTTCACAGTTTTGTTTGGGGATGAGTTTCACTGGAGAGCTGAATTTGGGCGACTGTCTTTCAGTTTCTATTTATTAATCTCATCTAATTTAATGACAGGAAGTGAGTAATGAAATTCAGCAGTGACGGGTTGCTTATTTAGGCCAAGTGATTTGCATCTGAACAGAAAGAGGCCCAAACCATTACTTTACCAAGAGATTTGTTCTGCTGACTGCTAATACACATTCAAACAGGTAAAATATAAAAGCATTTATGACAACTTTAAAGCATTACTGGGAGGCAATACTAGAAAGTGTTATCTCTTTAGAGTCTACCGTAGTGAGTTCTGATAGTCAGGTCCGCTGCCACCAATGGTGATGGGATGCTGCATATAAGTTGGCCAGAAAGAGTTTGTGGCAAGATGGGCAGAGCTGAATTAACAATATTTACTACTTCTCATAAATTCCAAGTAAAACATGCACACCTGCTGGGATAATGTCTAAAATGGTGATTTTAAGTTTGTTTCCATACTCCTTCATCTGTTGTATGTCATTTCCGAGCTACTATGAGGGGGAAGGAGGAACAGAAGAAGCCAGATGAAGTGAGATTTTTTTTTAATTTAAATGTGAAGGTATTGCCTGGAGGTATTTTCAGCTACAACCCGAGGTTTCGGAATAGAAGTTTAATTGATGTGATGTCATAAAATAAATAGAGTAAATTTATGAATTGATGGTCTCTCAGTCTGGCTCTCAGTGGGTGGCAGGTATCTACATTACAAAGACCATCAAGACTGGCACCTCTCTTGGCAGTGTCAGCTAGGAACCTAAGCATTAATTTAGCATGGGGATTATACTGTTCTTCAAGGTGGTCCTTCCAGGTGATGGCTTCAGCACCATGTTTTACTCGTGAGGGGAGGTCTGGGGGGGTGGCATAAGAGGCAAAAAGCACTATCAGTGCCTAACCAGAACCTGTGTGTGCATCACTGAAAACCCTCTTCTCCAGTGGTGTCAGTCTGACATCTGTCACCACCACTAAGTGAGCTATTAAAATTTCAAGGAAGATATTTGTTTGTTTGTTTTTAATGTTAGGGTGTTTTTCAAGTGCTAAAGGGCCCCTTGTTAAGAAGGTGATGATGAGATCAGAAGGGTTCACTCTGCCATATTAAACATGACCCCCGTGCTGGAGGACCGTGCTGTCTGCTGTTACTGTGGAAGGAGTTAGTACTGGAGGGATGGAGGCCATCAGGGAGGGTAGCAAAGCGAAATATCGAAAGGGGCTTGGGGCCACAGAGAAGGAGTGAGACCAAGGATATGAGCTGGTCTGAGAAGAAGGTGGACTGTCTAAGAAGAGAGCTGACAAGCAAGTTGCTGAAGTTACAGTTAAGCCTTGAAGGGGACAGGGCTTTGTCTAGAAGGACTATTGCCAGAACATAATCTGGAAATGTAAGCTATGCAGAAGTCTAAAGACACAATTATACAGGTAATAGGGCTTATCCTCATTTTTGTAAGATGAAACTGGTTCTGTGTGGGTGGGGTCAGATGTTGTGAAAGCTGAAGTGCTGTAACCAAAGCCAAATAAGCATTTGCCTTTATGGTATTACATTATTAGTCCAAATTAGGGTCTGCAATTCCAGCTGTTGTGAATAATAACAGGCTACTAGTGCTCTGCATCCCTGTGAAGTATCTGCCAATATCCTCAATCCAGATGTACAGGGTGAGGTCCAAAGCTGATTTTTCTGTTTTGTTTTGTTTTTTAAAAATTTTATTTGGCAAGGAGCGAAGTCTACACCTTCAAGGGGAGGGGAATTTTCCAGCAGTACTCCTCAGTCTGTTGGGTTTTAGGTTATGGAAATATTGTGATAACAGATGGTGAGTAAGGGGAGGCAAACCATTTCCAACTAACGCTTGGTGTCTTAATGAGGGTATGTTTGAAAATATCTATCTATGCATGCCATCTTCTCTATGCTGAAAAAAAATGACTTTCAAGCAACACGTAGCACAAGAATTTTATGTAGGTCTATTACATTCAGGTTCTTTGCCCAGGCAAGCATGATTGTAGGGGAAAACTGTCTGCCCATGTTCATTCATGGATACCTATGACTATATACATCATTATCGCTAAATATAAACTGTGTCCTAACAGAAATCTTGATCTAAAGAGATGATGGAGACAGAGGATTTGTATGGTCTGGGACATTACTCACTGTTCAAAAAAAAAAAAGCCTTATGAAAAGCCTCAGAATTAATACTTGACTGAAGAAACACAGTCGTCATAATCATGCCAGGTCCGTACCATTATTTTATGCCTTCTCAATACAATGGGGAATTACAGGATTCCAGTGAATGCTGCCATGACCATTTCAGCACAGAAGTACATGCCAGTTGCTAGCTTCATTTAATTTTGGTATGATCACTGTTCCCCACACTTTGAACAAAAGAAAATTAGTAGGAGCGGGAGATAGTAAATCCTAGGTCTTAGTTGTAAAGTTCTCACTTCCCTGCCTCCTTCCCATCCTCCCACTTCTTTATATGGTTAATTTGTGAAGAATCCTCTTGAAATGTCAATTATAACTTGTTTTAACATTTGCACAATTTAAATAAAATCTATCAAACTTTATTAACAGGAAAAGGAATACATTATGTGATAGTCTTGTTAAACCATGCTATTGCTAAAGTTTTCGTGGCTAGGTCAATGGATACATGCTGAGTCTTGATTTCTGTTAAGGTATTTATTTGCTTTCAGAAGAGGGTGTTGTTTTTTTTTTTTTTTTTTTTTTTGAGGAGGAGGTAGAAATGGGGTGCCTCTGGCCATGGTCCACCCACATGAAAGTCTGGGAGAATTATTTTATTTATTCCTTTTCACCACACCTCCTCTGAATTCTGCTTTTGTCTTCTCAAGTCTTAATCTTTGCATCAACTAATTGCTCTTGAAACTTTGCTTTGTGGCCACACTTATGAATTAATCAATGCATATTTCCTTTAATGTTTGGCATTTGCTAAAGTTATAAAAATGTGTGCATTTGCCTGTGTATATGAAGATAAATATATGAAGGAAACCATTTTATAATTAATACATTAAAATGCAGTGAATTGAACTGCTAGCACTGAGAAAGAAATTAATACCTGTGCTGAAAGTCAGAATGAGGCTCATGCAACATCTGAGTCTCAAAAATAGGCTTAAGGTAGAATTGAAGTGAGATTTAACAACATAAATATATAACAAAAACGCAGAGATATTTCCTTGCTTGCAATTAGTTGTACTGAGCTAATCATAACTCATTCTAAATTTTCTGGCAAGTTATATTCTAAGCCAACACAGATGTGATGAGAGAAATGATTTCTTCTACAGGCTAAATGAGGACTCCTCCCCATGACCAGCCTTCACCAGTAAAACCATACGTGATACTTAATTGACTGAGGAAAAATGAAGAAGGTGCCTACATGCTATTTGTATTCTAGGCAGAATCTCTGCTATCAGAATGGCATCTTGTTTTTGCAGCAGGAAGAATCCTCTTTCATTGGTGACTGATAAGGGCTTTATGTTTCATTTTGACTCCCAGACAGTGCAGTGCCTTAGTATATGTACTGATTTTAAAAGGATAAGGTACAGGTGCACTAGAGAAAAGAGCAGTCAGGATCTACAAATAGATATACATAAACCTAAACATTAAAACAGGTGAGAACTGAAGCTGTACAGATTTACATCTTGTCTTGACTGGAACTCTAGTCATGCATTTGCTTCCCCAGTCTTTCTCCTTCCTTCCCTTTTCCCTCCCCTCCCTTTCTTTTCCTCTCCCACTTTTCTTCCTTTTCCCTCTTTCTTGCTTCCCCCCTCTCCCTTTCCTCCTTTCCTTTTCACCCCTTTTCTCACTTTTTCTTACCCTTCATCCCTTTCCCCACCTTATTCTCCCTTTCCCCCACTTTCTCCTCTTTTTATCATTTATTATTTCCCTTTTTTCATCCCCTTTTTTCTCTCCCTTTTCACATTTTTTTGAAGTTCAGTGTGACTTCAGACCGGTTCAGGACTCTTAAGTCCTCAGGAAAATGTGCCCAGTTCCCCCTTCTGCTAATAATGCTTTAGTGCATTTACTGCAGAGTGCGAAATGTCAGAATTCAAAGGAAATGGACAGTGAATACTTCTCTCAAGATGATAGCACGCACTCTGATTTATATGGACATATTAGCAAACTTGACAAAAGGAAGAATTTAACTCGCTGTCTCAGGGGAAGGGTGGAGCAGTCCTGTTTCACTTAGTTCAGAGCATGATCAAATGCAAAATTTAGGACGCTGGAAAAGTATCCTGCTCAGTTTTCTTGGTTCCTAGAAAAGGTCTGCTACTGCTGAGCTTCAACCTTTTTAGTGAGCATGGAGCAGTACTGAGAGGCATAAAAAAGAACTACTAGCAGGTATCTTCTGTGAAAAGGTGTTGCCTATTTTGAGCCTAGAGGATAAAGCAGAGAAATTTTTGTAAGCAAAGACTTGCACTGCTGTTCATCTGTACACCACATTATAGAGCAGATCATCTTGAGTGCCATTACACAGCACGTACAGGACAACCAGGTGATCAGGCCCAGTCAGCATGGGTTTATGAAAGGCTGGTCCTGCTTGACTAACCTGATCTCCTTCTACGACAAGGTGACCCACTTAGTGGGTGAGGGAAAGGCTGTGGATGTTGTTTACCTGGACTATAGTAAAGCCTTTGACACTGTTTCCCACAGCATTCTCCTGGAGAAACTGGCTGCTCATGGCTTGGATGGGCGTACTCTTCACTGGGTAAAAAACTGGCTGGATGGCCGGGCCCAAAGAGTTGTGGTGAATGGAGTTAAATCCACTTGGCAGCTGGTCACAAGTGGTGTTCCCCAGGGCTCAGTATTGGGGCTAGTTTTGTTTAATATCTTTATCAATGATCTGGACAAGGGAATCAAGTGCACCCTCAGTAAGGTTGCAGATGACACCAACTTGGGTGGGAGTGTTGATCTGCTTGATGGTAGGAAGGCTCTACAGAGGGATCTGGGCAGGCTGGATTGACGGGCCAAGGCCACTTGTATGAGATTCAACAAGGCTAAGTGTCGGGTCCTGTACTTTGGTCACAACAACCCCATGCAATGCTACAGGCTTGAGGAAGAGTGGCTGGAAAACTGCAGTGTGCCCAGGTGGCCAAGAAGGCCAACAGCATTCTGGCTTGCATCAGGAATAGTGTGGCCAGCAGGAGTAGGGAAGTGATCGTGCCCCTGTACTCGGCACTGGTGAGGCCGCACCTCAAATGCTGTGTTCAGTTTTGGGTCCCTCACTACAAGAAAGACATTGAAGTGCTGGAGCACATCCAAAGAAGAGCAATGAAGACGGTGAAGGGCCTAGAGAACAAGACTTATGAGGAGCGGCTGAGGGAACTGGGGTTGTTTATTCTGGAGAAAAGGACACTGAGGGGCAGACCTTATCACTCCCTACAACTACCTGAAAGGAGGTTGTAACGAGGTGGGTGTTGGTGTCTTCTCCCAAGTAACAAGTGATAGGATGAGAGGAAATGGCCTCAAGTTGCACTAGGGGAGCTTTAGATTGGATATTAGGAAAAATTTCTTTACCAAAAGGGTTGTCAAGCACTGGGACAGGCTGCCCAGGGAAGTGGTAGAGTCACCATCCCTGCAGGTATTTAAAAGACGTGTAGATGTGGTGCTTAGGGACATGGTTTAGTGGTGGACTTGGTAGTGTTAGGTTAATGGTTGGACTTGATGATCTTAAGGGTCTTTGCCATTCTAAATGATTCTATTCTGTTAGAAAGTAAAGGCATTAGAAAGGATGTATATTTGATATCCCCATGCGCTGTTGGATAACCAGAAGCAGATTTACTGAGGGTGCTAAGGGGGCTGTACACTACCCTTTAATGTCCTTCTGCATCAGATGCCCATTGTAAGCTATACAATGCAGAAATTAGTAACGACATTTTGCTGTCAACCAGATAAGGTTTGCATTAATCTTGAAAACTGTTTACTTTTAATAATAGTCAAGGGAAATTAGTAAAGTGTGTGTATGTCTATGTGTGAGGGAAAGTGCTGAAGGTCATCTACAGCTGCCTTTTGCTGTTTGCATTTCAGAAGGTCCTAGAAATTTCAATATGGTTGTTGCTATTAATTATAATTAACTCTTAATGGATTTTTTCCATTCTTAAAGAGCTTTATTAGTTGTCGGTTGAGTAGTTTTATTGGTTTAATTCTCAAACATTTTAAATTAATATTTTTTCTTCATACACCATGTATTTCTTCCTAAGATGCCATAGACACATGTGACTTCACTGATTTAACTTAAAGAAGTGATGGAAAGATAACTCTTTGTCTTATAGCCTGCTATGACAATGGGAACAAGCATTGTTCACTCATGTATATGTTCACGTGTGTGTGCATAGACAAGTCCACATGCACTTGCACCCTCTCCTTTGAAGGCTTTGTGCAAGGGTGCAGGCAGGCAGAGTGTTACATTTGTGACTCTAGGGGTGTACAGAGCAGCTTGTGAAATATTTACTTGCTACAGTTGAAAGAATCAGTAGGACCCACCAAATTGGAGATAGCAGTAATAAAGATAATGAAATCTGGTCCTTGCTAATCACACTAAAAATGTTTTGGAGAAAGAAGGGAAGGGAACACCTAAGCAAAAACTGTGGCTGATTGTCCAAGTCAAGTTTATGTTTCCTCTAGAGGTTTGCCTTAGCAATTCTTGTTTAAATCCCTACATAAAAGGCACATTAAGTAAAGGTATCATTTCTGTTCATACAGGGTTTGAGTATTTAATGAAACTTAAATGGATTATGTTGGTCCATTGCACAGGCATGCATTTCACCCAAGTTTTGTTGGATCATTTTTGCTAAACTGGAATATAATTTGAAGGACATTTACCAGATTTCTAGAACCAGTGGGTACTATTTTGGCTCTGTGACATAAAAAATTATCATTACTGTGTTACAGATATACAGTCATATTTGGCTTTCAGATACATAAGGACTAATTCAAAATAACTTTTAAAAGCATGGGTATTGCTTTATGTAACTGAGAAGAGACTTTGCTCCTGTCAAGCATTACAATGGCAGTGCACTGTGGCCATGGCAGAGGCATGAGTGTGGTCATTTTAAACTCCAGAAGCTGGAGTCAAAACAAGTCTTATTTTGCAAAGAGGGATTTGATTCAGTATAGCTTCCATGTGAAGGCTCCGGTCATGTTTCCATTGCAGTTTCACTAGCTGAGATGTACCATCTACTGTGATAGACGCTTTCCCAGGGATTAAATGTGTTTACATTTGTGGTTACTTTGAAAGGACTATGAAGCCTTTTTATTTAATTAAATTAACATTTATTCTCTTTAGTGAAACATAATGTGCATTCTCCCTTTATATTCATTCTTTACCTTAGGGAATTTGGATAACATTGTTAGGTTGTTAGAAAAGATTAGCTTCACATAGGATTGTGCTAGCTTTGCGAAATGTATTCTTTCATATCTCTTCAACTCTTGAGTTTGTTTGGTAGAGAATGAATAAAACATATCATCCTGTAGGCTAGAATACATCTAATTGCCATCTATCATATTTCAAGGGAGCTCAATCAAATGAGTTATTTCCTTACGCATTAAATATGTTGCTTAACCTTTTAATTCCTTAAAAAAAAATAAGTATCTTAACTGTATAGTGTGGTATAAATAAACAAAGTAGAAAACTTATTTTTGTTTCATGCCCCTTATCTTTTTATTTTTCCCCTATGAGAATGTGTTGATAAAGTAATAATAAGTGCTCAGACTTCATCAATCTGGTACATGGTGAACTTAAAAGACTGGAAGGAAAAAAAAAGGCTTAATGGGTACTTTTTTATTAGGCAGAGTTCAGAACTGCCCTGATTTATTGCAGGTTTATTTTCCTTTTGTATTTTATGTTTTCCATTTCCCACTATATAAAAAATAGGCTAGCAATGTGGGTTTGCTGTCACTGTTTCACTTAATCTCAGTCAGAGCAGATGGAGCTGCCTATTTCCTTGAATGAATAAAATTACATTAATCTATGCTTCATTAAGCATACCTCTGTCCAGTATCAAGGAAGAAACCAACTGTAGGAATTGAAACTTAGAGCAGCTTTTTTTTTCTGTAGTAAATGGTTTAGCAAGCCAAGTAACTGAGATACAGAACTGAGTAACGATGTGTACAGGTATTTCCTAGGGATTGATAACTGGGAGAACACAACTAACGCTGTGGCCAGGCAATAGAACACCCTTTAAAATAAAGGCTTGAAAACTGTTTTTATTTGCCAGCTTTCTCAGTGCTCAGGTGGCTGTATTGTAATACAGACTGAAGGGTTAGCATGTTTTGAAGTAATCCAGTTCCCCTTTAAATTTGCCACTGTGAAAGCAGGCTTCAAAAATCTCTTGCCAGTTTTTAAACATCATGGTGGCTATTTCTTAAGACGTGGCTGAACTCATTGCTATTCTGAACGAGCGCACGAAAGTCATATGGGAAATTTCATAACTGATGCAACTTCGCTTTGGTATGTGTAATAAATGGGATTTCTAGATAATACATTTCCTGTACTATTAGGTAGGTCCTGCTCGGAATTGGATGAATATACTCCCAAGGATTTGGTGTCCTTCCCAGATTTCCTGTTCCTCTTCCTCCTCAGACACTGACACTGCCTCTTGTCAGCCTGTCCATCAAAAAAAATCTCTCTCCACCGCTCTTCACCTGTATGTTCACCATTTGTTGCTACCTCACCTTTCTGCATGGCATTTGCAGGCAGACCAAAAGAAAGGATATTTCCTTGTGGTAGTGTTTAAGTCTGAGGAGAAAGAACAAATTTTAGGGTTTGGCCTGTTGGTTAATGAAGATGCTGTTAATTCTGAGCTGTAACCATATTATTCAAGAGATGCTGGTATTTTGCTGCAGACTTCCTTTTCACTCAGCTTCCAGGGCCAAATTCTGCTCCCATACTCCAACTGTACAAACTAAACACAAAGCTTCTCTCCAAGGAGTCACAGGGTGAATATCTTTTATCCAAGAAGAGATTTCAGGAGAAACACATACAGAACTAGCGGAGAAGTACCTGACACTACCTGCTGAAGTTAATCTTTCTATGAAACTACATCAGTTGTGAGGAAATCTGAGTCAGGAAAAAATTCTTAGAAATTGGAAGAGGAAAGGAAAAAGGGATTGGAAGGATGAGACTCCTTGGACCATGTGGCTCCTACCAGAGACAGATAATCCAAGCTCAAGAGCTTGATCTGAAGCAGGCAAAGCAGGGATCTGCTCCTGGATCTTGCAGTCTCCGTGTGAAATTCATGATCACTGAGCAAAGGAGTTTGTTTTCAAAACATATTGGAGAAGGTCCCAGCTCTATCCTATTGAAACCTGGAACAAGAAAGGAAGCAAAGGAGAGAGGAAGGGAGGGAAGGAAGAGGAAAGATTGATTGAGATGCAGGACAGATTAGATGTTTCCTACCCTACTTGCTTTCTGTTCAAGTATCTCTCAGTAAGGGTTTAAGCTTGGAGACATAACATGTGTGACAGATCCCTGTCCAAGTAAACTTTCTTGAATCCCCCTTCTCTCACCATCCAAATCATCTTCTGAGATAAGGTCTCTTTTCTAGGAGTGAATGAAGCTACACCTCAAACACAATGTATGTCAGGATAGACAAAAGTAAGGTAGTACATTTCTGTTGTGCACTTCCTTTCTATCTGAAAGGTTTCTGGAGATGCCTTTTAGCAACTGTTTGCTAAACTTGATCTACTATAATTAACTCTTTCTCTTATTGACCCTAAATGTCCTTTGTACTGAAAAGAGCAAACCATTATGGAACTCTCTCAGTAGCACTGTGCTAAAACACTTTTAAAGACAATACAGCTGATTTGCATCACTGGTATTCACCAAAGTTGTCCTCATGCTTGAGGTTTTTTTTCTATTTTCACCTTTCTCTGAAAGTAATCTCAAAACAAAAGAGCCAGGCTAACAGTTTTTCCAGTCTCTGAAAGGATGTAGTGGACAAAAAGACTTTAGTAACTTCAGCAGTGCTCCTCAAACAGAGAAAGTGGACACATCAGGGCTTAGAGAATATTCGCTAAACTCCTGCTCTTTGTTTTATTTTTTGTCTTTGTTTTGTTACCAGAATTTACAAGCAATTCAATACATTCTTCTCATGCTGAAGGTCTGATTTTACTCTCAACTCTTCTGCTTTCCCCTTGCATCCTTTACGACTCAAGTAAAAAGAAAAAAACTGAGGAGACTAACCGGTTGCCTAAGGTGAGTTATAGTCCATGAATATTTCTTACAGGGTTGTGAAATATGCTCACTTGCATATTGAAATCTGTGGGCACTAACTAGTTGCAAAGTGAAATTACAGTACATGGATACTTCGATATAGTTTGTGCTTCCAAAAGCTGGAGATGCACTGTTCTAAAACAAACTTCCGATGTTTAAAGAACTCCATTCTTTAGTGTAATTTAATAACTGATACTAATACAATGCAGCTGGAAATACTTAGTTCTGCTGTATACATTGCTAAAATTACCATGGAAGACAAAAGAGGTAGAAAGTAAAGACCTAAAATGTCACTGAGGAAAAGATCAGGTCAGTACTAAGTTGGAATGCAATTGTTAATTATTTTTGTATATGGATGAATAAGAAGTGCTCATGCAACAGTGACACGGACCATACTAAACTGCAGGCTTGCAAATGGCAGTCATGAAGATGGCATACCGGAGAAATGGGAAACATTTTACATCTAGTCTGGCAACAGGCAGATTAAAATGTATATACACTTAGTTGTAGTGTTTCCAGAAGAATCAGTCCCAGAGAGATGCTACATGAGTTTGCACATGTTGAAATTTACTGGATTGTATTTTCAAAATACTCGAAGTTTCATGTTACAGCACTTCAGAAAATTTCACCCATAGCACATCGATTTCCTTTAAATCAACCATTTGTATGAATATCTATGTAAAGTATTTGCATATATTCTATGATCAAGTACGTGGGTAAATCTAAGGTTGGATCAGGGGAATAAGCAATAGTAAGTGTGTAGATAATCCCAGCTGAGTAATTACAAAAATTTGTAAATTTGTGTACAAATTACAAAAATGAATTTTTAAAAAACTTTGAAATATATATTTTTTCTTCTATTTTGAGAATATAATACCCTAGCTATTGTAAATACATGTGAAACTCAAGAGCAGATTAAAATAACACAGCTCTTTCAGGCTAGGCTATTTTTGGTTATTTTTTAGAGAAATTTTACTTACATTGGTTTTAGTCTTTAATTAGTTTTATTTTGGGCCCTTACATAGCTAGAAGCAACAGTTGTGTGCTTCACTGGGATGCTGGGAAATTCCCTCTTCCAAAAGATATAAAGTTCCCTTATCTAACCTGGAGGGCTTTAATTTATCAAGCTTTAAGATAATTAAATGTTTTTATATATATGTATATGTGTATATATATGTAGGTACAAAAGCCTGCGACAGAACCTTGCCCAAGCTGAACCTCTTGCAGAATATCAGAATTTTTCGTGGTTTCCATCTCCTATATTACGGAAGATGGATTGGTGTGTTGAGAGCAAATTATGTGACTAAAATTAAATTAGTATATTTATTGCAACACCTTTCAAAACAGAGGATAAAATCCTTCAGAATGTTTTCTGAAGAATGAAATAAAGTTGGCATTTGAAAGGATCATAGAGGAGCTATAGATAATAGGTTACAGACTGAAAATAAGACAATAATAACCTAATTGCAAAAAACGCAAAAGTCCTACTAGGTTGTGTGAACCAGTGTGTTACATCTCCTGCTCTCTTTGGCTCTGCATAGGCAGAGAAAGTCAACTGGACAGCCACAAAAATGTTTGGAAGTTCAGAAAAAATGTCATGTAAAGAAAAATGGAATTAATTGTAGATGAATAGTCTACAGAAAAAAAAAATGAGGCAGCTCATCTAGATATATAAAAAGGCTGCTGCAAAGACAAAGGAAATAATTTATTTTCTTATGTCTATGATGGATAGGACTAAAAGTAATAGCCCAAACTAGGGGGAAGAGTGTTTAATCTGGATACGGGAAAAATCTTTCTAATATTACAAAGAGGCTGGCTGTAGAGGTTACAGCCTATGAGAAGCGATTAGAGTCAAGGATAAGTTGGTTGGTTTTGTCCTGGAGAGCAGGATAGACTATATAATCCCCTGAGGCTTCTTCCAGGATTATTTTTGTATGATTTTACTAATGTTCTGATGTGCAATTCCCTGACAATTTTTCTATAAAGTGCTCTATAGTGAGTTGGTCCCGGGTAGTGAAAGGGGCCTACGGGGAAGCAGTCAGTCATTTATGACCTATTTTTAATATGCCAGAGCTACACAAATTTCCATGCACAGACCTGTTGCATTTTCTTTACAGAAGATTCAGTGTACTTGAAGACAGTATAGAACAGGTTTAGTAAATGTGCTTATTCAGAGCACAAAAGCAGGAGGGGAGGCCAGCTAAGATGCTGTCTTAATAATAAAACTGGCTAAAGTACAGTCAGATAGTTTATAGCTATAATACAGTGTTCCTGTGCATCTAACCATACCTAAGTTCTTCCATTGACTTCACTGATGCTCCCCTAAGCTTCAGCTGAGTTAAACTTTGTGATACAACTCTCTGTAAATATGTCTCCATGCATGCATGGTTTTGTTAACACTCAGTAACTTGATAGTAACATGCTCTTTTTTCTTACCTATGGGACACGAATATTGTCTCTACAGTTCGAGACATTGTCATACCAGCTTTCTGGCACCAGTGAGACTCAGGATTATGAGTTTCCTTGATCTGGAATGACATAAAAACATAAAGGAGAAATATTACTGTTTCATTTTATTTAATGGAAAACATCCAAAAGTGTTCCTTTGGGTGACATCATTGAAATGGCTAGTTTTGGCTAATAGGTTTCTAGGATTGAAAAATAAGGGTATAGCTTCAACTCTTGTAGTATGGGAGCAAGGAGAGATACTAAAACCTCTTTCTTTCCTAATTTTTTGATGTGAGAATGTCCTCCTGGTATCATGTCTTAACAGAGTCCCACATTATTTTCAGATCAGAAGTTTTGAGCGCAGATAGCCAGCATAACTGAGATCCAGACTGCAAAAAAGTTACTGATTCACTGGTTCACTGAGAGTGCCCAGATCTGCATGCTAGAGTGTTTTAAATGCAGTCAATGACAGGAAATGCATGACTGCTGGAGCGAGATACTGTTCAGAGGGCCAGAGCGACTTGGTTTGCATCACGCTTGCTAAATTCTTTGGAGATACAGGTGGCGTGTAAAGGCCCTGTTCTTCTGTCTATAAGCACATACATTTCTTGCCTTCTTTGAAAGCTACACTGAGTTTATCTACGTGGTATTTTCCAGGCTGATGAAAGTCTGCTTGGGCTGCTCTGTGAGCCACCATGAAGCTTCCATTAGCTCAGCTGGGAGACAAGCGTTATTAGCTTTGGCACGGCAATGTTAGCTCCAGCTCAGCACTGACCACATTCTGGTCACTGACTGCTTCTGGTCTGGGCAGCTCAGAGAGCAAGCAGGCTGGGCTGGCAGTTGGTCAAGGCACATGCAATCCTGGCTCTTGTCTGCATACTGAATGTCATGTCGGCATTCCCACCATGTCAGGCTAGGGCACTGGGGAAAAAAAAAAAAAGATTGCTCAAAGGCTTAAAGAAGTGGTTGACTATATCTAACACTTGCTGAGAAAAGGCACAGAAGGTGAATGCATGGTTTCACAGTCTGAGTAATAGTTTACTGAGGTGTTCCTAAAAGATAGGGTGGATTTGTGTAACTACAAGCTTATGCTTTAGATCTTGTCCTCCTTGACTTGAGAAGATTTCCTCAGAGGGGAAAAGATCTGAGTTCGGTACGAAAGCAATTGTTCATTGTGTGGTTTCTTTATTGTCTGTTGGCATGAATCAGAGCCAAGCTTCCTCAGGTTTGCTGGGCAACCAACGACTATGCTATTGTGCTTTCACCAGTCAAGGAGGATTTTCATAACCCTTGGTGTGCTAGATATCTATGTGTGAAATCCGATTTTAATCTGTCTCTATAAACATACTAACATATCTCTAGCTAGCCCTTAGGGCATTAATGCCTGAGGTAATGTCTGGATTTGATGCCCCTCCCCTCCATTGCTCCCTGCTTCCTCTTTCACACAAAAGCTTCTTGGCTCAGCAACGAGTCTAGTCCCTCATCCTCATGATTTTTTTATTCTCGAGAGAGCTTCCATTTCTTTTTGCTTGTACGTAATGAACACGACCAATGCACCTGCAGAAGGACCAGATGTAAATTTTTCTGAGGTGACCTTGTGGCTCCATGGCGGCACCTCTACCAGACAAGAAAGAGCCTTTGGGGTACCTTATAAGATTCCAGCGTGCTAAGTACTAGTGCTCTGCCTAGACTACCTGATGACTAAAGCTACTTTTGAAGCATGTTTCATGTCCATAAAAGGGTTAATCAGCTCTCTGAAAACGGTAGAAATATGCTCTTTGGCATTAAGGAGTCAGATATTTGGCAAAGCTAATCATAGTGAGAAAACAGAACAACCTACCATCGTAGGTCTAATATCCAAAGTAGCACCTGTTGGTAAATAGTGGTTTTTGAAAAGCCAGCTCTGAGGGCAGCAGTACAGTCGGTCTGATGCTACCAACCTTCTGTTGAATCTGTGGATCTCTGTGAAGAGTGAGAAACAACAAAGTTCCCTAGCCCATCCACACATCTTATTTGAGTTGAAATACATTTCCATTCATTTTTTGTCTCTGGTTGACAAGAGGCAAGCATATGGACTGAAAAACTCCACTTCCAGATGATGAAAAAAAATGGATCTCTAAGTAATTCTGGTCATTTTGTACTACATATTTCCTTTTTTGGCCAGTATGTAGGTGGTATTGCCTTGTTACATCACCCAAATTGCAAGCCTGGCTCTTTTAATTACTGCTATACCTGCACAAGCATCAGGCTCTGTAAATCTACAAGGTGGTGACTGATACTTGGGCACATCGTGCTAATTAAGTGCTTGCTCTTCTTGTAGGGAGAGGTTAGATCGTTTCTAATGAATCTAGTTAGTCCTTCTGTTGTAACAAACAGTGCCCAGTCTTGCACACGTATGTTGTAATACCTTATCATCACCCTTTCATTAATGTATGAAAATCATAGAATGTAGAAAGGTTTATCGGGCTTCTGTTGTGTAACTCAACACTGACGAGCAGAAGTGTGTTTCATCACCATTCCTTAGGGAGGGCAGCAGAGAGGAGCTGCTATTGAGATAGTTGAATTTGGGCCACCTCTCCAGACATAAAGTCTCCTCTGTTTTACATCAGGTAGACTGTAAAAGTTTAACTCTTTCAATGAATAACTGAATGTTAGAAATCATTAGTTTGTTACTAATAACAAACAAATGCTAGTTTGTTACTACTAACATTAGAATCTTAGTAATCAGCAAAGTGCAGCACATAAGAACCAAAAGTTAGATGTTGCTGCTTTTCATGTATGCACAATAAAAGGCCTCAAAACTGCATTATAAGCCATGGAGGGGTTCAAATTTGCTTCAGGAGTAAAAACACAGTGAAGATAATTACTAGACATCTTTAAGTCCTCTGAGGTAGCGTTTCCTGCTTGCCTAACATCAGGAAAGCTATAAGTTTGCATATGTGTATAATTGAAAGGGATGGCGCTTGAAGAGTTACCATACACAAAGAAATAGCTTTTGCAGCTGATGAAGGATCTAGCCCCTTTCTCACTGAAGTCTGCAGAATTCCCCATTGATTTGAGTGGAAGCAGAATTTGGCCCTAACTACTAAAGCGAGACTGAGACATCTAAGAACCACAAGATCACTTGGTGTAAGACACTATTATAATAAATTACTGTGTTGCTTAATGGCAACTGAATAGTATTGACTCTTACAACATGTGTTTTTCTTTGGAAATGTTTATATTGTCATCCACAAAGGGGTTTGCAACAAAGATCTGTCCCACAACTGTTAGAATTTCTTAGACTTAACAGTACTTTATTGTGCAGCATCAGCGTATAAAACTGAGCATAATTGCATGCATTATAAAACAATATATACATTGATTGTAAATTTAATCGTACAAAAGCAAAAGACATTTAATGTAGCCACTTTCATCACACCTTGTTTCAAATAAGGAAAAAAAGGTAAAATAATATAAATTTCACCTGTAAGTACACAGGATGTTTCACATAAATGAAGCAGATCTTCAGAGTGGAAATTCCTGAACCTGAACTGCTTAGCTACAGTCTGCAATGGCTGTGTAAATGAAAAGAGCCCTTGACACCTCCATATGGGGTTGTGACCTGCAATATGAAGTGAGAGCAAGACTTCATATATATGAAACTCAGTATGAGGTTGGCCTAGGAGCAAATTCATCTGTTCCACTTTTCAAGCAATTAGTAGCAACTAGAAAAGTAGTTTTTCATAGAAGGGACTTTTATGGAGCACGTGACCTTGCCTTGCTGGTGGTTTCATCAGACCATATATAGAAATTCCACCGATTTGTGGAATTATTTACTGCAACTCATTAAAGAATTTAACAACTGCTGAGTGAGACAAACCTGTGAATCCCTGAGGCTGCAGGTGTTACGTAGGAAAGTTGTTAAAATGTATCTTAACTAAATTTACAGAGATATTGTGGGCTTTCTTATGAACTCCGGTGAGATGTCCTTACTAAGGAATGGTAACATGGATCGCTGAGTTCACAGCAGTCCTTTTCACTAAATCCTGTACACTAGCTGTGCTGAGAATTAAAGTATTCTAGAAGTCTTAGGAAACTTCCTTTGCCCATATCATTTAAGCTGTGGGCATCCACATTGGTTAAGTATGAAGTCTGATGCAGTCTACCCCCACAAACCATGATATTAAATCTGAGAAAAGGGGGAGCACCTTTGCTATTTGAATTTGAGGCACATGAAAACTGGGATCTCAGGGGTGCAGGAGCTGCCTCCAGCTCCTTTGAAACTCACTTGAGGACTGGCAGAGGTAGGTGTGCCTGCCACTAGTGGCTGCTTCCTGCGAAATCAAGGACCTGCTGGGCAGGGAATGCTGCTACAGACTGTCCACTGTCTCTCAGGGGAAATAAGTTGATTTTGAGGAAACCCAGTTCTCACTAAAAAAACCAATAAACACAAATGTAGGTCTAACTGCACAATAGAAAATACATTTAAAATATTAATGTTTACCACTTTGCTTTCAAATAAGCATTAAAGTTAATTAATATCCAAGTTCTATGTGACTGAGAAGCAGGAAGACAGCATCCTCTGGCATGATTTTATTATCTGGCAGATACGTAAGAGGCTACCTACATTGTGGTATGCTGAACATAAAGCAGAACCATAGCTCTTCCTTCCCTTATCCATGGTTAGGACTTGAAAGAAGGCATGTTTGAAAGAAATACACTGACAGTATAGTCAAATGTTGTGTGTGTCAATGTGATGTGTTGTCAAGCATGTTCTCAAAGCTGGGGATGGCAATGAGAAGCAAATCTTTTTCTCCAGTTTTATTCCAGTAATAAAGAGTCCAGGAGGTGGCAAATCTTTTTCAAACCAGGAAGAATTTTGATGGAGAAATCTTGAAACTCTGGCATGTGCAGTGCAACTAACCTGCTTCCCAACATTATGGCAATGGAGGAGGGAGCATGGAGAAGCTTAGGGAAATTTGCTGGAGGGAGGGAGAAGAAGGACAGAAAAGGCTCTAGAGGTGAGGCAGAGCCAAGTTACAGGGCCATGACAGAAAGGCGGAGGCAAGCCCACCAGCACATACAGGACATGTTGCAAAACCCTTTCTTGAGCAGAATACATCTACTGAGGACAACGTACCCAGGGCCTCTGCCAGTAGGATAGAGGGTCTCCAAAGCACTCAGACTTCCAGTATTTGCTCAGGTTGGACAGGTTTGCTGCTGTCCTCATGCGGATTACAGAGAGAAGATAAACGGGTCACTGATCCTACCAGTGCTCTCCATGCTGATGTCCAGCTGATTAAGTAGGAAGCAACAGCTATCCTTGAAGACTCCACAGGTGTACTCAGAGGTCAACAGACAGAAGCTGAGGACCAAGCTGCACTACATATTGATGTCAGGGTTGTCACAGTAAGCCCACAAACAAAAAGCAGCAGGGCACTGGCAGACATACAGGTACCTCTAACCACAGCGTTTAAAACACGATACCAACAGTTGGGGCTGGATTTTCTTGTAAAACAGATATTGGATTTTGGGGGAAAAAAATGCCGTGTAAAAGGTGAGCTAGCCTGCTGCAGCTGAGAAGCATAGACTGTTGAGATGTGTAGACTCTGACTGAAGTAAAATAGCATCATTAGAATAGTTAGAGTAATTTGGGGACCCTTCTGACATACACCAAATGGGAATTGTTTAAGGCTGCTGCAGAGCTGAGTGTGCTGAATGGCAGGATGGTCTCTTGATGAGCAGCCACTCACAGACAGACTTGCCAGCATGTGACCACCAAGACCTCCATATGATTACAGCAAAACGGACTGACAATGCCCAGCTGTCATACCTCTGATCTGTATGAGCATGCCTGTGGGGTCATATCCATATGCTAGGTGTTTAACCACAACCACTGGGACACAGTGAATGTCAGCTTGGTGGTAGTACCTTAAACAACCTAGCTGTGCTTTTGACATATGACAGAGTGGCCTTCTTGGAAAAGGCCAGGGCAGCACAGTATTTGAGATGTTTGTACCCCTGTTTGACCTTCTGCAGAAGACTCTAACTTCTTTGGTGTGCTTTCTCAGTGCCAGTGTCCTGTTGCAGTATACTGAGGTAACAAGAGCACTGTGAATGCTGAAGGACAGTACTGGATGGGACTTCTTATAAAGATGCAGTAGATCTAGCAGCTGAAGACAGAGTAGACTACTAGGTATGAGTGCCAGAAGGTCTGTGTTCAGTGTATTGCAAGCACTTACAGGGCAGTAGGTACTCCAAAGGGCAACTCAGCTTTGATGTAGTGTTGTCATGCCTGAGGCTCACTGGGGAACAGAGGCCACCAGAGGCAGGTTAGAAACATTTACTAAGGTGATTCTAGCAGAGGAGGCCAGACACAGCCACTATGTCTGGGCCAGAAATCAAAAACTATGCTGATAAATCAATGGGTTCAGAGAGGAGCCAGGAGAATGATGAAGAGTAAATAGAAAGAATCTCATGTTGCTCAGTTTAACAAAAAGAATGATATGGAAAGACTTGTTAACAGGTTATACACACCTACACAGAGAGAAGAAATTTATTAATAGAGGGAACATGCTCCTGAAGATAGCATTTTAATGTGATGAAACTGAATATGAATGCAATCTGGAAATCGAGTGTGAATTTTGGAAGCAGTTTATCTAAGACTTCCATGGATGGAATCGTGTAAATCATTGGGTAACAATCAGTCAGAAGTCCTCACAAAGAGAGAGAGGGCTGGATATGGCGCTCTCATTCCTCATTTCACATGGCTATTTGAAATACCAATATTATAGCATCTTTGTTCTTATCAGCCTCTGAAGTTCAATACAAAGAAGTGGAATCTGCTTGCTAAACTTGTCTAAAGATTTACGTTCTTATGAACTTCACATAAGCAGTGCCACTAATGGGAAGAGAATGCCTTTTCCAGATATGTTTCCTTCAGTACACCCCCTTTAGGAAATTTAAGTCTCTACTCCAAAAAAATTTATAATTTATAGAAGAGGCTGATTGCTTTACAGTATGAACCTGAAAGCTACATTTCATTAAAACAAGTTGGCTGTTCTGGGAATGGGACTGTTACAGTTATAAATCATAAAAAGCCCTAGTAGCATTGGTTTGCTCTAGCAGCTGTTAGGTTTTAC
>WAAD01032509.1:203360-215533 GCA_013389945.1 Fregata magnificens | reverse complement strand
CATGTATGGATGTCTTAATCCAGAAAAAAATTCTACCATTAGGGTTTAATTTGCAGTTTTATGTTTTGAAACTTGGTGCTTGTCACATTAAATATCATGATGTACAGATCATCTCCAGATTCACATGTCCCACCATATTCTGGCTGTTCTTTAACCACCACTAGGCAATCAAAAGTCTCCTATCAATCCTGCACCATATCAGCCAACGCTGCACAGAAGTCTTACACACTACGGGGTGTTTCAAGCAAGCAAAGAATTATGCTGTGACTCAGTTATTTTGGGAATAAAGTTCAGCTGCCCAAACACAGCCTCTGGAGTCACTCGGCACTGTGGGTTATCCTGCTGCTGCTCCAGAATAGTGCAGTTCCTCTGCCAGTCAGATTTGGTGCAACACGTGTTTCCTCCCTGTAGTAACAGTCTGTCCATGCTCTTAACCCACAGTCATTTAACCAAACCTGAATTTTACTGAAGACAAACTGCAATGAATTAAGAGGATGCACACAGACAGCTACCACAGCTCCAATGACTTGCAATAATTCATTATGCAGTGCTAAGTCTGACCATCCCCACCTCCTCCAAAACAATGAAGTGGTCCGGCCCAAATGGCTGGATCTCTGCAGCCTCTGCACTGAGTCTGGCCCTATCCACTCTCCAGTTTAGCAGAAATCCTAAAAAATGGCAGGCTGTGAGAAAAAACTGTGTGGCTGGGAAATTCATGGCTATCACATCAGACACTGTCTATGCAGTAAGCTGGGACTGGTGTGCTTTCTGCTACCAATGGACTAAAATCTGAGCACACAGCTGGTGCGTATTATTGCAGCTCGTAACAGCCAAAAGCTTTGCCTTTTCTCTTCCATCTAGTCCTCTTGTTTGTGTCAGCCACATTTTATGTCTCATCCATCGAGAAAAAGGCATCTCAGAGTAGGCACAACCATTTACTTTGTGTTTGTACAATTGTCACGACTGCAGATGAGACGTCTGAACACTAACTCTCTTTATATATCAGTTATTACTGGCAGTTCCTCCAGGCACTGTCCAACCACAAGCATCTATATATTAATGTACATTGAGCAAAGTTTTAGGACAGGAAAAAGGACTTTAAACACCAGTTCCCCTTTTTTGTAGTTGCTCTAACTAATCTGTCCTCCTTTGCTCTGAAACATTTAAAATAGAAGGCAGCTCCAGGGCTGGAGAGAGGGTGACATGTGAAGGGAGTCCTCTCCTTTCCTCACTGTTGCAGATGTTCAGGTCAAATGTATAACCCAGAATGTTAGGGGGAGTTGGGAGGCCAAAACCAATCCAAAAAGTAGTAAAACCCTCTGATTTTTCAGTTGCAAGATAGCAATCACAGTAGAATACTGGCCCGGTCATATTTGCTTGGCAGAAGCTTTTCCCCTAGCGTGTCTGCATTACAAGCAAATGGTTGGTAATGATTTGTGTGCATGCAACACTTCTAAGTAATTAAAACAAACCCCTGTCTGCTGCAGAATGCAAATGTGCCAACAAACTAACCCAACCAAGCCAACTTTGTCTAGGCTCAGTAAATTCACTGCAGTGAATATTCCCTTGGAATGGCCAATTGCAAGACAACAGCTCTAGGAAGCCAGCTGGACATCCACTTCTTTAAAGACAAGTAACTCTCCTGCTGAGATAGCACTGCGTGTTGCCTACTGTAGCTTGAGTGCTTGAAACTTGTGGCATACTAAGGAGTTTTATACGAATTTAATACATAAATTATTGCTTGCAGGCGAAATGGAAATAGTGGCATGAGTTGATGTGGCAGCAGAACTTCACACATCGCTGTTCTTTATCTCTGAAATGACAAAATCGCACCGTTTTCTCCACTGAAAGAAACAGTGACATAGTTGGTACACCACTTGCAATGATCAGAACATGAAGTCCGTGATTTTTCACCTTCTTGGTGAGAAGAGCCCACTTCTACCATGAGGGATTGTATCATTTCAGTTTGTGACAAGGTGAGGGCAATCATGGAAGGCAATGGCAGATGTTTTCTTTGTTGGCTTCTGCCACCTGACACAAGGGGCAAGCTATTAGCACCTGCCTTGGGAGAGGGTAACAGCTGATATCGGTATTTCAGCCATTGCCTAGAGGTATCAGTAGTTCTTCCATTTGAGTAGTTTGGATAAGGTCAGTGTGGGTGGTAGGAAGCCACACTATTTCCCAGGTGAAGAGTGTGACCCCTAGAAGAAGTGAAAGGACAAAGGGTATACACGTGCGTGCTTGTGCGACAGGTATTTTCAAAATAACTTTGAACTGGCTTTTTGGTCACAGCTAAGGAAAGAACCCTCACAGACAAACAACTCCCTACAGAAATTAAATAGAAAGCTTTCACCTGCATGGCATGGCAGGAACAATACAATGTTTAATGATCTTTGCTAAGAATCACTGTTTCTATACATAAAAAAGAAGCGTTTTCCTTTTCCTTGGTATTTGCTATTGATCTTGCCCCTTGTCTTTTTGCCCAATTTGGCATGCGTTTGAAATTGTTCATTCATGTGTCTCACAAGCTTTGATGTCTGTAGGGTTTTGAGGAAATTGCAAATTGCTGTTGTAAGTGCATTTTCTGTATTATGGTAATTGCCTATAATATATCAAAGGACAATATTAAAGGAAAATATCCTGTGCACAGTTGCAGAATTGTGCAGAAATCAGCACTCGGATTAGCATAAGAAAAAATTGTGGTTTTATAGTAAATGTGATAGAGGACAGTTAGTTGGTCCAAAAATTCATTTCTTAAAATATGTGTATAAACTTCTGTTTCTCCTAAGATCATGCAATGAAAAATTAGGTAGCAACAGCTTTGTAACTTTAAGAAACATAGACAGAAAATGAGAAGAGAATGATTTTCTTAACCTTAGATGAAATGTTCACCTTTCAACTCTTCCAACACACATCTCTAGCAGGCATTCTCTGATGAACATGCTGTCATTGTCAACTCACTTCTATTGCCAAGGAAATCACTTGCAAAAGTAATTTCAATGCTGAATAGTTATCAAGGTTATTATAAAACTACAGGAATTAAGCTAAATAACTGTCCTTATTTTCCTCTCTGCAGCAGAATTTCTCACATCTCCCTCTATAGCTCCCCATTTATTCACACATTTTCCCTTACATATGGCGAGATTTGTTTCAACTAACTACAGCCATCGAAAAGCCAGGCTTGGCTATCTAAGATTGCCTTTTAAGCTCATGCTATTTTCAACAGAGGAGGACTTAGAAAAAGATAACTCACTTCAGAAGATAATTAATCCCCTGGTTTTGTATGCTTCTGTTTTGGTGGGATGAATTGCCCTTTGAAATTGCCAATTCCTCTGAGTTGTCTACAGGGTGAACATAGAAGACTCTCTTAAACCATATATCTACCTCCTAAATGGTTAAATGAATTCTAATCTCTGGCTTTCTCTCTATTCAGGTCCCAACACTATGTGCTGCTTGGCTTATTTCCTCATCTCTCCACCAATTATCTATCCACTTAGGAACTGATCTCCTGGGTAATCAGTTCCAGTCCTCAATCATCACAGGAAGTCATGTCATATCACCCCAGTCATGCATTTATCAAACTGCCTCTTAAAAGTAGTTATGTGATCTGTACCCACTACTCCAAATGAACAGCTGATCCGCATTAATCTTCTTCCTCTAAGGTTTCTTCTAATTCCCTGCCTAACCATATTTATGATCAGTTTATACGCCATTTGTCCTTTAGCTTCTATCTCTTCCTGGAATTTACCTGCTTCTAGATATTTATAAGCAATAATTACATCCTCTGCTAGCTTTCATTTTGCTAGGCTGAAGAAAGCAAGCTTTTCTTTTTTTTTTTTTAAGGTAGTTTCTCTATTCTTCCATTCTAGTAACCCTGTTCTAATTTTAATACCTCTCTTGAATAACGCAGATGAGAGGTGTACATTGTATTCCAGGTCTGTTACAACAGCATTAAAATTTCCCTCTTTATATGGAGAAATCCCACCTAAATCATCCCAGTGTGCTTCCTCTTGACAGCCTTGCTCCAGTGGGTCACAGCCATTGTGAGCCAGCTAATATGTCTGTACCCTTCCTTTCTTTTGTTTTCTGCTGAGAAGACTTCATCTTATAACAGACCTTCAAAACTTCTAAACTTTCCTCCAAATTTCATCCTATGGCAGTTTTTCCAGTCTTCGTGGCCAGAAATTCTTTTTATATGTTAATCCAGTACTCCTCTACCTTGATAACGAATTCCAATTTTTTTTGTCATCACTTACTTCTGCTGATATGGTCTTATTTTTGTGCCAATATCCTCAGTGAAAACAATAGATGACATGAGCTGCAAGAATTAGCTTTGAATAACTACAGAAATAATCTTCCTAATCTGATGATTCTCTTTTAATTATAAACAGTTCTCAAATTCCATTGCAGTAATTTCCTAGACTTTTTAGTTCCTTTACAAATCTTTATCTTCTCCATCTTCATAGTTTTCTATGCAGAATTATCAGATGTCTTATGGAGGGCTGAAGAGGTTCACTTCTGGAAAGCAAGTGGCCTTTAATAAGAGTACCAAACCATGTTTACTTTATAAATAAATTCATAGAAATGTGTTTGCAAAATTCTAAGTTAATTATATACTGAATTTTTAGGATGCAAACTTTAATGTGGAGCCCATAGCCACTTAGAAAGGGTATCTGGGTTTTTTAAATTGCATACTAGAGGAAAGAGTTCATATATACGACATATGAACTCTGATCTTTCCAGCGTGTGATACATCTCAATTCATTCAGTTGAGAAGAAGGTTTTTGTTGAAATGTTGCTGTGTTCTGGTGACTAGAAAAAGACAGAACAAATAAATTTTTCACTGGTCACATAAAAGAAGATTGGATACATATCTTTTGGAGGCAAACAATAACAGCTTGCTAACCTAGATCACACACTTGCCCTCACACTTCCCTTAGTTTCACTGAAAGACTTCCTGAACAAAAAGATCTACCTTCACTTTATTTATTCATAATCCTACTATTGCCTCCTTTTATCATAAATCAGTTGTCTTTGAATTCCACTCATTTTTAATATCTCTTGACTAATTTAAACCTCATAATTTTGTTATTAATTTTAAATTATAAGAACCAAGACAATCCATTCAGGTGTTTTCTGTGGAAGAGCTGACTGCCTTCCTTTGCATTTTGGACGAATGTTGCTAAGTTCTTCCATTCCAGATTAAGGTATACAGGGAACCTAGTCTTGTTAACGACTTTATACTAGCACTAAATCTGTCCCAGTTGGCCTACACAAAGTAAAGTATCACAGAATCACAGGATAATTTGGGTTGGAATAGACCTCTGGAGGTCCCTAATCCATCTCCTGCTCAAAGGTGGCTAGACTAGACCAGGTTGCTCAGAGCCAAGTCCAGTCAAGTTTTGAATGTCTCCAAGGATCTTTTACCTGTTGTGGCCATGCGATCTGTGAGATGCCCAATTCTCTGGATCTCAAATACAAGCATTGCCATTAGTTAAAAAAACCCCAAAACCCCACATATTTGTAGAAATTTAGAGAATGCTAAGGCAGAGAATGGTCTGTCTAGCTGCCTACCTGAATATGACAAATATATATGTACGTATCACACACANAGAATATACAAAACAAATGATGCACAATGCAATTGCCCACCACCTGCCAACTGATGCTGAGCCCGTCCCTGAGCAGTGGTCAGCCCCCCCGGTCAATTCCCCCAGCTTATATACTGAGCATANTGGTTTAACCCAGCAGGCAGCTAAACACAACACAGCTGTTCGCTCACTCCCCCCCTCCAGTGGGATGGGGGAGAGAATTGGGGAAAAAAAAGCAGTAAAATTTGTGGGTTGAGATAAAGACAGTTTAACAGGACAGAAATGGAAGGAACAATAATAAAAATAAAAATAAAAATAAAAATAAAAATAAAAATAAAAATAAAAATAAAAATAATAATAAAAGAATATACAAAACAAATGATGCACAATGCAATTGCCCACCACCTGCCAACTGATGCTGAGCCCGTCCCTGAGCAGTGGTCAGCCCCCCCGGTCAATTCCCCCAGCTTATATACTGAGCATAACGTCATACGGTATGGAATATCCCTTTGGCCAGTTTGGGTCAGCTGTCCTGGCTGTGCTCCCTCCCAGCCTCCTCGCTGGCAGGGCAGTATGAGAAGCTGAAAAGTCCTTGACTTAGTGTAAGCCCTACTTAGCAACAACTACAACATCAGTGTGTTACCAACATTATTCTCATCCTAAATCCAAAACACAGCACTATACCAGCTATACTAGGAAGAAAATTAACTCTATCCCAGCTGAAAGCAGGACACATGTATACATGTATATAAAAATTTAAGAAAGAGAGAGAATTCAGTGCTAAACACAAGGAAGAAAAAACTGAATCAGTGCTATTCTGCATCTAAAACATATTTTGCAAACTCGATTGAGTTAAAGCAGATATGCCACAGAAACCACTTCCTAAATGTGCATGCACCAGAACCATGAATCTCTCTCCCTTGTGCTGCATTAAGTATGGGCTTTTTTATGATCTATCATTTTTTTAAGTCTTCATTTTACCTTTCATTAAACATTACAAAATGTGTCTCATCAGAAAGCATTGTTTTTCATGGCAACATTTCAAGCTCAGTAACTGAAGAGACTTTATTCTGCATCTGAATATGATCTCCATTTTTCT
This sequence comes from Fregata magnificens, assembly GCA_013389945.1. Taxonomy (NCBI): domain Eukaryota; kingdom Metazoa; phylum Chordata; class Aves; order Suliformes; family Fregatidae; genus Fregata; species Fregata magnificens. The sequence goes on along the minus strand of WAAD01032509.1, from coordinate 208,843 downwards.
CTTAATGAACTGTTTTTATAGTGCAAGCACATAAACAAATAAGAAAGTGAGTGGGCAAAGATGCTTAAGGTGCTTTCATAGGAACAAGCTTAATTAATATCCAGCTTTCAAGAGGAGCAATTTGGAACCTGTATAACTGTTTTATTTGCAGACATTAAGAAGAAGCTATAGGGCAATTAACAAGACCTTGGTTCTGGAAAGCTAGTTTGAAGTCTATTGCATCATTCTGAAATTGAGCCTTCCATCAATTACTTCTTCGATGCAGCTGTTCAAAGGAAAGTTCATCAAAGTTTTAGCAGGAAGAGAAACATGGCTACACAACTCAAGTCAGAAGATGAATGGTTTACTAAACAGTTTTGGCTGTCCCGTGGGAGTTATTAAACCATAGTATCTCTGTGTGTTGGACTTGGGACTCAAGTCCTACCCTTACATCAGACGGTCATAAATTACCCAGTTTTGCAACAACAGCAACAATGGAAAAAAGAAACAACCCAAACCCAGCTACAAAACCTGTCTGCTTAGCTCAAAGCTGATAGTTCCACGTATCCCTGCTGTGTCTAGATGTACTGTCTTTTAAGCGAGTGTCTTGCCTTCCTCATGTGAGCAGACAGAGTAAGGAGGAAGGCGTCTACAGTTTCTACCATCATTATAATCTCGACTGAGACTGAGCTGAGTCCCGCTGTGGCTAACAAAACCTGCAGTGGCTTTCTCCTGCATATCCCAACCTGACTGTTAACAGCCCTACAGACCACATCTATCTCCTATATAATTTCTAGTCCAAAGGAACTAGTTTCAAAAGGAGGCATTTTTTTCTTTGTTTTGCAGAATTTCTCTGCTGTCAGTGTCTCATTCAACTGTAACACATTCCTCTCTTTTAATAGGAAGGGTTTCTTTGAGTAGCTTTAAGTCCCATTTTTTTCATTATGCTGTAGTGAAGGAGACCCATTAGTACTCCAAAGAGCAGCTTTGACTGTGTTGTGGTCCTTAGCTTTTCTCTCCAAGCACTGTTCATCATCAAGAACAGTCATTCCACTGAATTATTAGTTTCTGTTATACATAAGCTACTTCTACTTGGCATCAGAATATCTATTTTTTTTTTCAGTAACTAAAAATTTAACTGCTCAAATGAAAACACTAAGACATTTCAATTATTTGAAAAGAATAGCCAAAGATGCCTATAAAATCTGGGCTGTACCAATCAAATCATGATGCATGATGACTTCAAAGATGTGAACGCATTAGCTTATATAGGAAGAAAATATTTTCAAGCTTAATTACTGATACTTTTTAACAAACTTGGCAGTAAAGCCAATTTTAACAATAACTAACTCCACAGTAATTAATCCTGGAACTTAAGCCAAATGTAGTCTTCCATACTAAGGACATCTGTGATTGTCTCCTTTGGAATTTGTTCTCTGTGCATCTTATGTAAGTGTAGCAGAAATCTTCCAACTCTGATTCTTTTGTTTTATTTACAGCACATGAGAAAGCAGGCTTGGAAACCTGTCAACTAAAGTTTAGAGGGAACACAGAAGGGGAAAAAATAAATTTTAAAAATAGTTCTGATTAATTTGTTTCACTGAAAAAAAAGGAACAGAAAAAAAGAATAATCATTATAGTCTTCATTTGTAGACACATAAAAGAGAAGACAGAAACATGCAGAATGTAGTCAGAGCAAAAAAGCACCTGACAAGGATTTGGTTATTGGTGGATGCTGAGGCTTGCTCAGAGCAAAGGGAGTCCCCATTCTCTGCCCCTCACAGTTAAAAAAAGCCCTTTCCCAAAATCCTGCTTCTTCCCAAAAGTTACACAAATCCTCTTCCAAGGAAACCACCCCCAGCTCACAGCTCCCTTGAACACAACACAGATCCTCGGTTATGTATGTCAGTATATACTGATCTATTTGGATATTTTTGTTCTGAAAAAGAAGAGCATCCTCTGATTCCATGCTGGTTCACCTTGCCCTCATCACGCTTGGCTTAATGGTGAAGCAAAGGAATATTTTTAGGTACTGAGGATATGAATAGTGAAGGAATATGCAAGATTTCCACGCTATTCCTTCCTGAGTTAATGCCTAAATGCTTCTCAGAAGCCTGCATAGATCAAGGTTTCCCACTTACACTTCTGCTTTTATATCTTCTGTTTACTAGAGTATATATAGTTATTGCCACTGAAAAAAGTGCGAGGCATCCAACTTCAAACGGTACCCTTAAATGGTGCTGACAGTGTACTTTACTTGCAAAACCCACAAAGCGGAATAAATAAAAAGAGCTGTTGTAAGACTAGCTAAAGAGGTTCAGGTACTTGCCATAATCATTTTGCAGCTGGAGATAAGTCTGAAAGAATATTAACATTTCACAGCAGAGATGTGATGTGGAGTTGATCAGGTCAAAAGGTTAAAAATGGTTTTTTGCTTATGCTTCTGGAGAGTAGATTGTGAGATATGTATAAATAATTCATATTCTATTAAAATAAAGCTCTGATTCACTTTTTGAGAATTTCAACAGATTACCATAACAAAGCGCACTTTCTGTCCGGCTTCCACTCTTCAGCTATCTGTCTTCTTTACTCTATTTCATCCTCTTCAATATGATCTGCACATCATTTTTGAAAGCTCAGCACTTTGCAACTCTCATTTTCTGGCACTATCATTTCTTTCTTCTTTTCAAATAACTGTCAAAACATACTTCACTTCTGAAAGCCTTTCCCTTTTTTTGTGATAAAAATTCTACACAAACTGGTTTTGGTAAAAGAGTGCAAAAGTACTGCATAAATGAGATTCTTTTAATAATTGAACAATGTTAAAATTCTTCAAACAAACACATGTTTGATGTTCCAGATTATTGCCACTATGAAATTATAATGTCAAAAGCATTCATGTATTTTATCAACGAAAATTAACAAAACTAGATTACATCATGGTAAGCCTTAAAAAATTGATAATTTGGAATATTAAAAAACATATTTTAGATTGAGTTAGATTGGGAATTAATAACTTTGAGAAGGTACCATTTTAAAGAAATTCAGAGCGTGATGTTGGAAAGTCAGGAACTTGGTTCCAATTGTGGTATTCTGGGAAACAGTTCTTGGGGAAAAGTTGGATCTGGTCAGGCAAATCTTTAAGTTATGTTAAGCCTAACTTAAGTCATCTGAGTAAAGACACCCACATGTTTTATTGCTGTTGGACCTTGGGTCTTCAAGCACATTCACCTGTAAAGATTATACATTTCTGTGGTGTCACGTATTACAATAATGAAAAATGTTAGTATGGTACATAGTATGAACGCAGAGAGAAATTCTATTGCGTAAAGTGTCTGTCATTATTCATACTGAACATTGAAGTTATTTCTAGCGTGGGTCAGGCTTACCTTTTTAATATTTTACTGCACATATTTGACTAAGTAAAATATTCATGAATATATTTCAGAATAATCGAATCTAATTTAGATTCTAATTTAGAGCTCTTCTATTCAACAGGTTGCACTCTCCATATTCTGCATACTTGTGAATTGGAGAACTGTTTCCTGCTCTGGAAAACATTTCTGAATGTTAAACAGATTGTACTGAAGAAGTACTACTCATTATTTTCCTATGAATGTATCTATCTCAGGCATCCAAGCAGGATGCAAAAAAAACAGGCCACATGAGCTAACACATATGATGAATAGTGATGGTTTGAAGTGAACAGTTTGCAAACAGTGCACAGATTGAAAAGTTTTCATCAAGGGTATTTAGCAAAAGCTTATAAATAACACAGATATTCATGAAAGTCAGGAAACATTTCTGAATTAAAATGAGACTTAAACACGTGAAGGTTTTGGGCTGGCATCTCCTCCTTAATTGGTTGTACCTTTAACTCTGCCCGATCTCTGTTTCTCAAGATGGTTTTCGGTGTAGCAACTAAATGTGATAAATTCATGCCAAAGGTTGAATTTCTTTTTATGTATAATATGTGGGAAGTGAGGGTGATTGTACAATGTAGGATACGCCCGCATCTGGTACCTAACACCACATTTCTTGTAATGGAAAGCACATGGACTTTCTAAGCCCCAACAAAAGGAAACAAATCAGAGGAAAGACCAGTATGCATTACAGGTTCGTGTGGTCTGGCTTTTCTCAGGCTACATGAACTTGGAGGCAATGCCAGGTGCTAGCCACGATAACACTGCTACAGGCAGCAATTCTGGGTACATACAAGGCTCCTCTAATTTTAGGGGTTGCTCCATTGCTTGAAACAAACCACTGAGATGGTTGAAAATAGATGAATGAAGGCAAGCAGCAACCTGAGATACCACAGGACGTAAGTGCTGGTATCTCTTCCATGTTTAATTCTGCTGCACTCTCCCACAGACCTGGTGCTGAGGAGGCAGGATCAGGTCAATGCGCTGACTCTACCATCAGGGACATGCCAGGAAGCAATCAGGCACTGTCTGAAAGCTGCAACAAACAGCTCGTTTCAGCAGTTTGCCAGCTTGACTTTCATTTCAAGGTGAAAACAATGAATTGGGCTGTGTCAGAACTGACTTCAGTTTTGTCTCACAACAGTGTGGGGACTGATGTGGCAATGGGAACACTAGCGTTAAAATTGGTAATGCGTTCAAGGATGTCTAAGGTTGTCAGAGCTTGCGTCTAGAGCCCCAATTATTCCTTACTGTAAAGCTGATCAGAAAATCCTCCAATACTATCAGTTGTGCATATGTTATTCGTTATGGTGCATTCGTTATGGTTTTTTGGGGTTGGGTTTTTTTTTTTTTGGTTTTAGTTTTTTTTAAAGTCTGATTCATCTCTGAGACTGACACAGTATTCGAATTGGATGAAATGAAGGAGTTCCCCAGGAAGATATGAATAACCCCCCTGCCTTCTCTCATTGTACAAGATCAGCAAGTATTTCTGCTGCTCCTCACTCAAAATGATGCCAAGAAATGACAATTCAACCATCCATCCTCTACAACGGGCATTTTGTAGAAATAGAAAACGGGGCTCTCCTCAAACATTACAGTAAAGTAGATTGAATTACCAATGTGCATATCATTACTGGGAAGATCCTGTCAATGACAACAAAACAGAAGTATTCAGCATTTTAGCCATCCTAATCTGCTTCCCTAAATTTCTGATACATTTTCACCTGGATAAAATATTTGCTTATGCAATCTCTGCTATGTGAGAAGGAGATCAAAGGGCAAAGTCCCATCTCAAGGTTATGTCTCATATCTGACCAGCAGGAAAGTTTTTGACCTCACGTGTGATGAACAGTACCTTATGACTCACTAATTTCTTCACAAAGGCAGCAAACCAACTCTAGAAAAGCTCAAACTTTTAATCAATGTACAGAATGTGCCTAAGGCAACAGAAGGAGTCAGTGTCAAAGCTGGGATAATAGCAAGGAAGCGTATCTGTGAAAAAATGACTAGAATTTTTTTAACACAAATTTGCCATAAAAATTCTCCAAGCTCTCAACAGGAAACTTTGAATGGATTCATTTC
>WAAD01032509.1:171421-195825 GCA_013389945.1 Fregata magnificens | reverse complement strand
GAGGAGGATGAAAGGAGTGTTTGACTTACAAATGGATGAGCAAGAACTGGTAAGGATTTTCTTAATGGTATGCTTTGCACGGCTACTATTCAATAAGGTTTCCCAGGTCTCAGCTGTCAGTCAACGAGTAAACAAAAAGATATCATATCAGGGTACAAGTGAGACAAAAGGGAAACATTACCAGATAACTAATTGCCTGGTGGGTAGGAAATTCACTGTAAATATGTGTGAAGCTGCAATTTACTGCTGTATTCAAGCTGATATTCCAAGATACATCTCTTTCATGTGTTCCTTTGAGAAAAATTTATAAAAGGCTAGTTTGCAAAAGACTAGCAAAAAGAAAGCCAAGAGATCCTTGACACACTGTGAAGCATGATTTTTATTTTACAGCCAGGCCTTCATTTTCCTCCTACCCTTCCCTCATCACAGTGCATGAGTTTCAAAGGGTCTTTGAGACAATGTATGCTGCAAGAGGGGAACATATATGATAACAACCAGTGCCTCAACTGCCTTGCTCCAGGTTTAAGTTAATAGCTATGAGTTTGGAGATAAGCAGGTTTGCCATTCATCCCTTCGAAAAGCTCCTTTTCATGTCAAAAGCAGCGCATCTGGATGCTACACTAGTAAGTATTTCACAAATCCATCAAAAAACCACAACAGCCTTATGACTGATGCTGTCCCACTTCTTCTCCCTGTCCCTCCCTGTTTGGTGTAGTTGGAATGGCTTTCTGGTAGCAGCATCACAGAATATTTCAGAGGAGCCCCAGTACTTCCACAGGATCTCCAGAGATCTTCCCTTTCATGCCTAGCTTAGACTCGCCGGCAGCTCCTCCTGGGAATATATCTACGCATCTTATTTCAGTAAAAGCTGTTGTGTAACTTGATAGTTTGAAAGACCTTTTCATTGATCCCAGATACTCCTTGCTTATCCAATTTCCTGCTTAACACCATGACCGTGGTGTGTGCTCTATCAGACTTCCTCTAATGAGATGCCTAAAGATTTGTTGGCCCCTGCAGCACTCCCAGCTGGAGGTAAGTTTGGTCTGCAATGAAAGGCAATTAGTGAAGAGAATTCCACCCAGCTTTACCATAGGTGGTTTGATAAGGAAAATAAAAATGCCACTGCAAAAGTGTTTCTAGTTTGTATTTTACCGGTTCATCACCTTAAACTCATTAAGGGGAGGTAGATTCTCATCTTATTTACACAAACAGTAGCTGGTACAACACCACAGCTACCAGTGGAGTGGCTCCTGTGCTGCCTGAGAGAGGAACCGGGCACACAGAATCTGCCCCACTGCAAACAGCTTAGACAGCAATACAGCAGAAATCCTTGAGACACAGTAACGTTGTGTATTTCTCAGAGAAATGTTCCAAAAATCTATTAAGAAAACTTGCCTTCGATGCACAATTCCTATATAAATGCACTCCCTCCCACCACACTCTTCTCAACTGTGAGAAGTTTGGAATAAGCATTTGCTGGGGTCTTTTCCTGTTGGTGGTGGTTTTGTTTTATTTCCATACACCTTTGAAATTCTACAACCTATGCTTATTCAGTAAATACGTCTGGCTGATGCCAGAAATGGGATAACAGAGCTTTCTGGAGAAAGCCCATGACCATGTGGTATCTTAATAGTACCCCCCAAATGCAAAGGCCAAGATTCACATGTGGCTCCAGGGGCAGAAACAAATTTCTGTAATGCTCCTCCTGCCTCTGTGTTATAACCACCTCTTGTGTCTTGACTTACACCTAATTTGTGAGCTCTCGATGGTTCAACCATTCTGGTCGGTGGTTGTACAGCATCCTTCCTAATAGTGCCCTGATATGATTGGAGCACCTAAGGACTAACTCATCATAAATATCTGCTCATTTCTTTTCTAAGGTATAATATACATATAGCATTTGTACAACTAATAGCAAAAGGAGGTCTAGACATGATGTTTCAGTGGTATTTTAACCCAAATCCATAGAATAGTTTTGCACGCTGCAGACCATTGAGCATACACTTTTGCTGGAATGAAAACCAGAAAGGAATATGTATCCCAAGCTCACAAGGGACAGGGATGAACACCTAACATCAACCATCAAAGGTTCATCCTAGGCTACACATGATTTATGGGGAATTTGAATTGACACTTTTACAGCCTTTTACAAATTTTGAAAAACCATATGCCTGAAGACGATATTTTCCTGAGTTACATGCTTTTGAGCATTATGAGATGCAATCAAGACCTGAAAGCAAGAGTTAGTATTGTATGAACTTTTAATTTGATATTGTTGTTATTGTAGCTTAAAATAATAAGCTCACAGTAAATGAAAATAACATCCTCTGTTTGCTAGCTGGCACAGGATCAAAGCTAAACACTTCCCAGCCTGAGTCTTCAGAGATACTCTTTTTCTTCTGGATGCTAAAAACCGTTATTCCCCTTTAAAATTTTGATTTGCATTGGAAAGATTAAATATGAGTTTTGATGTGCAACTGGGCAATACAGAGCTCCAACATTTTTAGCTTTTCTGACATAAAATAGGGTTGTGGTTCATTTCATATTTAGTCTGTTTAGAAAGCACAACCTAGCAACTGAGTCACAGTCCTGGCTGCCAGGTGGTAACCAGCTCTCCAGGACAGGCACATGCACTTCTCATCTTCCTAATGGCAATAAACGGGCGTCAGTTTTTCCTATTCTGCCATCCTTGCTTGTTTCAAGCCATAATAGAAGACTGACGTACACAAAAGTAGAAGGAGGAGGATGCTTGTCCACTTATTGCTTGCATTGCCTTCTACCTCATCCTTTGGAAACACTAGGGTGCTCCACTGACAGAAGAAAATTGCTTAGAACCAGGATGCTAAAACTTTAAAGAGAAGCACAGTCCAGATCAATGCATGAGCATTACCTTTTTATTTTTCATTAGAATGTGAAATGTTGTGAAACTCAAACAGAGCTTCTATGGGGAATAACATGACTTTACTGACAACGACCTCAGTCTTGAAAGTGATATATCTGGAGCATTTTAAAGAACTGTCTTTTTTTTTTCCTCTCACATAACCGCTTCCAGACCTTCATGCTACAGGACATGGGAGTTCTGCTTTTCTGCTCCCATTTCCCAGCATCCAGATGTCTCTCTTCTGCATATTTTTCACTTAACAATGGATGTCTTCAACAGAAATGCTATTACACAAATGCATGTGTGTACAAATCACTTAATTGCAATTCACAGTATTTAGGGAAATGGGCAAATTACATAATCATAACTGTCCTTTCTAGCCTTAAAAATTGTGAATGAAGAAGTTTGTGAACACCCAGTAAAATTCATAGTTGTGGCTGCTTTGGGGAGTCACAATGCTTTACTGGGAATATTGGAATAAATACTGTGTGCCTAATATTTCAAATATTCCTTTTCTCCAGCTCAGTACTAATCTTTCACACCTGTAGAGATGGGTAGTAGTTGAACATATTCATGGGTAATGAGCTCTTCAATCGTGTAGACAATAGTTATAAACAAGCGTCTGTAGTTCAACAACCAAGCTAGACTGAGACTCACAATTTTAGCACAGAAAGATTAGAATAGCAATTGCAGAGGATTCTACAGCACTTACAGTAAAATCACAGTGATCTGAAAACGATATCCTCTTGTTCTAACACAGACAAAATCAGGGAGGTCCCAAGATGTGTACTATCCAAGAGGTCAGACTATCTGAGTACAGTGGTCCTTTTGGATGTTTTCGTCCTGGAATCTGTAGTTGATATTGTATCTCCAAGCATAAATTTAGCTCTTTGCACAACTACAGTGACTATGGTTAAATCAGAAACTCCAGTTATGCTGCATGCAGCTGTGGTACTGGAAGGGAAAAAAACTCAGCCTGTGAGATTAGAAGCATGGTAAGAGAAAGATGAGATGTTCTCATCTACCAGGAATATCAATAACTAGAATTTACTCTGAATCTTTTGTTGATTATTTCACAACTTGAATCACTTTTTCCAAGAATACAAATGTGAATGGGGAAAAATTAAGTTAGGACTCCTCTAGAAGCAGCATATTATCCTGTTCTCTTTCCTTGGTAAATTGATCTGACTCCAATTTGCAGTTGCATATTTGATATCCCTTTTTGTCCTGAAAGATAAAGCTAACCTGAATTGTTGTTTGACAGAATTGCTACAATAGTGGCATGAATTTGTCTTCCACTGAGTATGAGGGACTGAAAAAACGAGCTGCCACTAACAGAAAGGATGTTACTTTATTTTAAATACAAGTGATTATAATTGGTTACACTATGATGTTATTACTTCAACAGCAAACCTCTGAAGTGTTAGAATTCCTTTTTTCATCCAGTTTGATTAATCTGTTGGAAGAGGAACATCTAGGAAACAGACTCACAGAATTAATAACTTAGATGTGTCAGAGAGTTGGGGTTGTTCAGTCTGGAGAAGAGAAGGCTCCAGGGAGACCTTATAGCAGCCTTCCAGTACCTGAAGGGGGCCTACAAGACAAGGGGTAATGGCTTTAAACTGAAAGAGAGTAGATTTAGCTTTGATATAAGGAAGAAATTCTTCACTATGAGGGTGGTGAGGCACTGGAACAGGTTGCCCAGGGAAGTTGCGGGTGCCCCACCCCTGGAAGTGTTCAAGGCCAGGTTGGATAGGGCTTTGAGCAACGTGATCAAGTGGAAGGTGTCCTGGCCCATGGCAGGGGGGATGGAACGAGATGATCTTTAAGGTCCCTTCCAAACCAAACCATTCTATGATTCCATGATTCCATGATTCTATGATTCTATGATTTTATGTTTAGAAGAACTGTTTTCACTTGTGATATTCTCCAAGCATTTCTAGACATAGCTTACCAACATGGTCCCATAAAGAACACAGAACTTCAAGTTGTATGAAGCTTCATCCCCAGGTACTCAGTCTCTCCAAATGAAAATAATTTCATGAGATCAGTGCCAAGGTGGTATCCACAATTAGATTAAAATCCCCTCAGGCAGGAGAAATAAATGGCTCTTCTAACAAATGCTTCGAAACCATCATGGATGGAACATCTCTAAACAGTGTACACTGTTGTCCTCTCCAACAGTGATAATAAAATGATCACCAAACAACATCTAGACACACTGTGCAGTCAGCCTGACAGTTTTTGAGGTTATATAGAGCCAGCAGCTCTTCAGAAGCTCAGTTTTTGTTTCTCTTTAACTCTGTTTTTCATTTAGTGCAAAGTTCTTTTGAAAGAGGAAAAATTTCTCATTAGTGACAACAGCCAAAGCAGGACAAGTGGCATTTTTTGGCCTTTTGTCCTTCTTATTAGTGTAGGTGCCCCAAAGGGCTTCCAACTAGTTTCAAAATATTTGTGAACAACTAACTATCCAAGAGTCTACTTTTGCAATCTTTGACTCCATGGAAGAATTAGCTGTATCCCGATTTCTGTATCTGTGTGGTTGAAGCTAATGCAGTATTATGAAACGAAGACTGTTGTCAGTTTTGGGAAACTTCCAGATGACAATCCCTAGTGAGTAAGGGGTTTCAATAAGTTCCTTTCCAAATGGCACATTTTATGCTCTTTGGTTTCTGAGTAGTTATAAAAGGCAGGAAGGAATTTTGTAGACTGAGAAAGATATCTCTATAAAATATTACTGGGTAGCTGATGTGCAAATCATTAATATAAAAGATTATGGTTATAGGAATGTAAAGCCTTTCAACTAGGATATGAATAATTGCCAGAGAGTAGGATAGAGTTACAGAAAACTTTCCATCATCAAAAAGAAGCTGTTATAGGTAAAATTATACAGAATATTGTTTGGAATTACTTTAAATTATACTGAAATCTTTAAATCACTTTCCTTTTACAATCACTTTATATCTTCTACTTTCAAATATGTAATTTTTGAAAGTACAGCTTTTTGGAAAAGAAGAGATTGCAAAATGAACAGAACTAAATTTTAAAAGACATGATATGTGCAAATATTTCATTTTAACAGGTGGCAGCTGTTTAAGGAAGAGAAAGGCTGATCAACTCTGTAATGGAAATAAAGCAGTCATTGAATACACCTCAGTGCTGTGGCAGGAGGAGGAACAACGCAAAAGCATCTGGGTCCAAGGATCCTCAAGTGGCCCCTGCTGTAAACGTGCAGTTAACCAAGCTGTATGAAATGGGGAGCTACTCACTCCTCTCATAATAGCAAGAGTTAAGTAGACCATAAGTGTGTTTATGTTTACAGAACTGTATCTTTCTCCTCCTGCAGAAATGAATGTTCAGGGTCCCCGCTGAGCTGCCCTGCATCTGATCACTGTATTTTTTATTAGGACATTAACCTGCTGTTTCTACCGTACTCTTGCATGACTTGCTTCAGGGGTCATGAAGGACCTGGTGTGAGCAAACCCTGGGAGCGCTCTTCTTCACACCAAGAGGGAGTGCCTGAAGGGCACCACGTAACCATCCTTCTTCAGCCTCCTTTAACACCAATACACAAAACAAAGTTAGCAAACCTCCAGACTAGACCCCTGTGTGAAGCTTTCCTACACAATAGACGTTATAGATAAAACCTAAACACTAAGGCAGGGGCCCAAAGAGAAGTCACTGGTAGCTTTTGTGTGGACCTGAACTGACTTTCAGTTAGGCCCTAACTGAAACATGAAATATTTAATCACAGTTCATTAAATGTCTTTGAACTGATATTTGTCAGACATTCCAGTTTTCTGAATTTTCCACTTGTCATTGTTTAAAAATTTTCATTTCTTTTTCGCCTGGTTGCCACAGAGAAAGATAATAAACGACTAGCCCTGCAGCAGGATCCCATAGTACACTGCATGCTGGGACTTTCACAATAAGTTTCTGCTCCAGGGATCATGGCAGACACAGTGAGCTGTAGAGCGTATTGATGGCATGTCTCTGCCTCCCCTTATGTATTCCCTATATAGAGTTATCGACAGATATTTGGCATCCTCCACCACCCCACCTTGTTCTGTACTGACAGGGCTTCCCACCCTCACAAAGATGCTTGTCGTGCTTGGCACCTGCTCCTTACTGCCGTGGACCAACCAGATTTACTCATTTTGGTATCTAATTAAATCCCTTACTGCCTTATTGGATGAGTCATTTCATTTTTAATGACTTCTAAGTTTTCTGAAGGTCCTTTTAACCCAGAGAGAAAAAACAAAAACAAAAACAAACAAACAAAAAAAAGCATGGAAACCAAAGTCCTGGCATTGGGGCACTTAAGCTCCATTTCAGCAAGTGTCTTGCAGTCTGACCCTGGGGACACAGTAACAAATCTGCCATTCTCTCAGCCTCGTCCCCTGAAGTAACAATGGAGGTGATCCCCAATCCCTTTTTAATGACTTAGAAGGCATGACCTAAAAATCTGTTGAACTGATAGGAAGGCTCAATTCGATTTTTCATTGTTTTAGACTGGACCCAAAGACAGCATGGAACAGCTAGATGAAGATCAACCAAGAAAAAAAGCCCAAAGGCGTGAATAGGAGAAGGGTAAAGCAGTTCCATTATAATTTCCATGGAAGTCTCAAATCAGTGTTGCTATGAGAAAAATAAGATGTGATCAGACACCTCGGAATAGCCCACCTTTCCTTTGTAACTGTCACTGTGCTGGTTTTGGCTGGGGTAGTGTTAATTTTCTTCATAGTACCTGGTACAGGGCTATGTTTTGGATTTGTGCTGAAAACAGTGTTGATAATACAGAGATGTTTTAGTTGTTGCTAAGTAGTGCTTACACTAGTCAAGGACTTTTCCAGCTTCCCATGCTCTGCCAGGTGCACAAGAAGCTGGGAGGGGACCCAGCCAGGACAGCTGACCCCAACTGGCCAAAGGGATATTCCACACCATATGGCGTCATGCTCAGCATATAAACCTTGGGGAAGAAAGAGGGCGGGGGGGGACGTGCAGAGTGATGGTGTTTGTCTTCCCAAGTAACCATTACGCGTGATGGAGCCCTGCTTTCCTGGAGACAGCTGAACACCTGCCTGCCGATGGGAAGTAGTGAATGAGTTCCTTGTTTCACTTTGCTTGTGTGCAGCTTTTGCTTTACCTGTTAAACTGTCTTTCTCTCAACCCACGAGTTTTCTCACTTTTACCCTTCTGCTTCTCTCCCCCATCTGACTGGGGGGGGGAGTGAACGAGCGGCTGTGTGGTGTTTAGTTGCTGGCTGGGGTTAAACCACGACAGTCACATAGATAGGTTTTTGGCAATGGCCAACTATGTTGACTCGGTTTGAACCATGTGCACAAACAGTCTATAGACTATCTATCATCTAGAATTACTGTGGTGTTTGCAGTGTCTACTCACACTCTGTAATTTTTAATCCTGTTTCTTTCCCAGCTTTCATGTCTAGAAATCTATGATCAGCTTTTATGCGTTTTCCTCGAAATGTACAACCTTATTTGAGCTTCCTTTTTTTGGTTTTTAACTTCATTGTACCTCTCCATATTGTATCATGAAGACCATCACTGTCCCTCTCTTAGAAAGTTACCTTAGACAACGTTTTCCTAACCTCCTCACAGTAGCTTTTCCTGTAACTGGACATTTCCATCTCAATCAGTTCTTTTTTGAATTTAAAATCATTTATCCACTTGCCCCAGCAACACTTTCACTCAGAGCCTTTCCTCCTCACTACAGTTTTGACTTCTGGAATACAATACCTCTTTTCATTGCAGCAACCTGAACTCCCATTCCCTACAGACCTCTTCCATGTGTCCTGTGTGAGCTCTTATTTCAAACCTTAGCTACGAATACTTTCCACCACTACTCTAAATTGCCCTATCTTTTACTTCTTTTTTAAAGACCAGTTGGCTTCCCTTAAACCAGTAAAGCATTATGGGATATCATTTGTATAAAAGACAATTGTTTCTTTAAAGTTATGTCCAATTTTTGCTTGGTTCAGGATGGGTGTATTTTATGCCCAGGAGCTCACGATCTGAGGATGGATGTAGTTTAAAGGAGAGAAAGAGAACCAGGCACACAGCCAGTTTTAGCCTACTTTTGAGAGCAGGACTTTATGCCAAGTTTTTGGACCAACTCCCCATCAAATATGAATAGCATCAGACTTTTCACTGTAGTGGATTTTAATGAGGTATATTTGCTACCAAATAATAAATACTTGCTGCATCTAATATCTCCATTAGAAGATCATCTACTTTGTCCATCTTTGAAGCCTCTGCCTGGGCAGAGCATATTCAAGTCAATTCATTGTAAATAATACAGCACAAAGGAGTTTTTAAGATGTGAGTGGAAGTTGAGCCATTTATATAGAGGGCTATATGTGGTAGGGCTCATGGGGAGCAATGGGAGTTGTTGATCAACAACCTGACAAAGCTAGAGGCATTGGCAGAGTGAGAGCGGTCATGGGGGTGAGGAGGACTCAGAGTCCAGCAATGGGGGAGAAGTAGGGAAGGGAAGTGTTATGCAGAGCTTTGGAGAGAGTGACAAGAAGGTTTAATGTGATGCACTGTTGAATCAGGAGCCAACAGCCATCTTCTGTTGAACAGGGTTGTATTGTACTTTCTCTCTGTTTTCAGCAACGATTGTCACAGTTTATCCCTGCCACTGCAGTGCTATAAAAAGTTAAATATTGTTATCTAACCACAGAGGGAGGGACGTTAGACAGGTTTAGAAATCCACTGTTATAAAACCAGCAGAAACTGTGCTGGAGAGAGAGCCTAAAGGAGAGATTGTTCCAGCTCCCCTAAAAGCCTCCACCTGTGTCATCCTGTCCCACCTGGATGCTTTCTCCCCAGATTAAACAGAGCCATTATAGGGCTATATATCATCCCAGTGCCTGCATTGAATGGTTCATTTTGCTAGTGCTTCATCATCATCCTCATGTCAGCTGTTTAGCGGCACAGTGTATCAGTCAGATACATCACTGGAAGGGAGACGATTTGAGGATAACGTATGTAACAGATAATACAATCGCAAAGCTGTTGGGGCTTAATTATGGGATGCAAGCAACCACTGCATCTGTACCACAACCACCTGGGAACACAGTGAAATAAATTATTTTCTATGTGCATGTCATATTGATGACTCTTTTCTATTGCCACTCTTGATACTGGCAGTAAATTAGATTAGACAGAAGGGGATTTTTCCCATTTCAGTCCATGCTAACTGAAAGGTAATTTTAAGTCTCTGCATATTTACTGAGTAAACTTCAATCTGGCAGCTTTGAACAAAGGAGAGAGAGGAGAGGAATGAAGGTTTTTTTAAATGCCACTGGCTTCCTTGTGCAACAGACTGTTAAATCCTATTGGCAAAGTTTCCCCAGGAGTAGCTACAGTAAGTGAGGGATGTGGTACTCTCGATTGCTGTGACACTTAAATATCCAGACGTTTGGTTTGAGGACAATGTTTTAACTTTTTTTGGTAAAATCAGTGGGAAGACAAACTGTACTGCCCTTGGGGCTTCTGAATCCACTGAGTCAGCCCAAACCCTTCAGGAGAGTTTGGATGTTCTTGTGGTCTCAGAGTCTGATCCAAACATCACAGATGTCAATGAACAGTGTCACTTGAGCAGGCTTTCAACAAGGCTCTCCACACTTGAGTTGCCTCATTATTTAACTTGCAGAGAGGTGGCAAGTCACTAACACAGGGACACCAGGTAAAGGGAGACTCTCTTTGCACAAAGAATTATGATTCTAGTGTTGGTACCTGAGCAGAGAAAATCCCACCTCATTTCTGATTGCTTTTGCAGAGTTGGCATACACCTATATTCTTCAGGACTTAGTGTTTTGGAAGACTTTTTACTTGTAAACAAGGAGTCACAGAAGGAAACTTTTTTATTCAACTCTTTATCTTGTTTTAAGCATGACCTGAGCTGTTCTGTTTTAGTATAGATTTAAATTCAACATTTTTCAAAGAAACGGTTTGGCTTTAGCTCCATTTCAAGGGAAAAAGAAAAAAAAAAAAGGAAAAACAAAGTGATTCAGTTTCAAAAAAGATCTCATACTGACCAATTCAGTTCAGCCTCACCTCAAGAAAAAATATGTCTTTAAACCATGTTTTCATTTGGGTTCAACCTGAAGTCAACTCTCTGCTTGTAAATTCCATTTATCTTAGGAGGGAGGCCTTCATAAGCAGTAAATGAGAGATAGTGCATAACAGTCACTCTAGACATAAAACTCCACCTCAGCATCGTAGGGACAGTAACAGCTAACATACTCGTCGAATTGTGGATATTGAGGCAGCTCTTAATTTTCCTGAAACTAAAAAGACTCCCTTCTGTAAAAATTAACACAAAAGAAAGACAACAAGGAATTGAGCATGATTATTTCCCAATAGCTATTCATTCAAAATAAGCATGACATCTAATGACATTGTCTTGGAAAGGCCGAACTAAATTGCTTGAAAAGATGAAGTGCTGCTTACTGAGTCAGGTTTTATTTGGTAGTCTCTCATCTTGGTACTGATTTAGCTCGACCTCACTTAGTTAGAAGAGCGGCCAAAACTCACAGTTTGGCAGTGACATTACTGCAAGTGTTTGATAAATTCTGCTTCTTTTACCTTAGGCCTTCTGATTTCCCGTAACTGATTGATCATTTCTACCAATGTGGCTAGCTTAAAGATTAAGTATTTTCCAGTAATGGATGTGAAGAGAAAGGAAAGATCAAATACAGATTACTTGCAAATATGAAATAAACAGTAGTCAGGCAAGAGCCTGAGGGAGAAGACAGAGCAACTGTTCTGCTGTATTAGAAGAAACCTATATAATTTACCCAAACTATATTTCATAGAATCATAGAATGGTTTGCGTTGGAAGGGACCTTTAAAGACCATCTAGTCCAACCCCCCTGCCATGGGCAGGGATGTCTTTCACTAGATCAGAATGTGCAAAGCCCTGCCCAGCCTGGACTTGAGCACTTGCAATGATGGGGCATCCACCTCTCTGGGCAACCTGGTCCAGTGTCTCACCACCCTCATCATAAAAAATGTATTCCTTATCGCTAATCTAAACCTACCTTCTTTCAGTTTAAAACCATTGCCCCTTGTCCTGTCACTACTAGGCCTTGGCAAAAAGTCCCTCTCCATCTTTCTTATAAGCTCCCTTTATGTAATTAAAGGCTGCTATAAGGTCTCCCCAGAGCCTTCTCTTCTCCAGGCTGAACAACCCCAAATCTCTCAGCCTTTCTTCATAGGAGAGGTGTTCCAGTCCTCTGATCATTTTTGTGGCCCCCCTCTGGACCCGCTCCAACAAGTCCATGTCTTTCTTGTGCTGGGGGCTCCAGAGCTTGATGTAATACTCCAGGTTGGGTCTCACAAGAGTGGAGTCTCCCTTGACCTGCTGGCCACACTTGTTTTGATGCAGCCCAGGATACAATTGGCTTTCTGGGCTGCAAGCACACATTGCAAGCTCATGTCCAATTTTTCATGCACCAGTATTCCCAAGTCCTCTCTGCAGGGCTCCTCTCAATCCATTCATCCCCCAGCCTGTATTGATATTGGGGATTGCCCCAGCCCAGGTGCAGGACCTTGCACTTGGCCTTGTTGAACTTCATGAGGTTCTCATGGTCTCACTCCCCAAGCCTGTCAAGTTCCCTCTGTATGGCATCCCTTCCCTCAAGCAAATCAACGGCACTGCACAGCTTGGTGTCATCTGCAAACTTGCTGAGGGTGCACTCAGTCCCATTGTCTATGTCATTAATAAAGATGCTGAACAGTGCCAGTCCCAATACGGAGCCCTGAGGGACACCACTCACTACTGGTTTCCACTTGGACATTGAGCCATTGACTATAACCTTTTGGATGCCACCATCCAGCTAGTTCCTTATCCATCTAACAGTCCATCCATCAAACCCATATCTCTCCAATTTAGAAGTAAGAATGTTTTACTTCAGTTCTACCTGTTTGGTTCCCACATCACTGATTCTTCCACCCTCTTTTGAATTTTGGTTCCCAGACGGGCAAATGACACAAACCAGGTGTTCTCTTCCCATGACATCTATACTGTTTAAAGATTTTCTGATCTCTGCCTGCTCCATTCTGTTTTCTTGTTTAACGCAACAGGTTTCAATATACATTCTGATGTTGTCAGTTCCTTCTCCTTGCATCCTTACCTCTCTGTGGTTTGTCATGGCTGAAAACCCCAGAGCGCATCAAGTCATCAAACAATAAAAATGAAACTGTCAATATTTCAATATCCTGTTTGTTTTGAGAAAACATAAATTAAAATTCAGCCTTTATCCTAACTTAGCTACTGAGTCTATGCGGCATGTCCATGTTGTGGTATCTTTCAAAGATGAGTTGATGGGTTATTTATGTCAAGTCCACTATGATCAAAATTATACTTAGCTTCTGTAGTATATAGTCACAATCAAAATAACCACTTGCATGCTTCCATAAGTGTAGTTCTGAATGAATGTTTCCATGTATGACACTTTTCAGTATTTTATAGAGCCTAGTAATGTGTTTGAACCCCATTGCCCATTCAGAGTTTCCTTCACAGAGCACATTACTGTTAGCTGCAAATAGTAAATTTTGTTTACAGTCTGCCAGGAGATCCATCTACTTGGACATCTATACTCAAAAGACAAAAGTATCTCTGAAGATAGGCATGTGCAGGAAAGACCCTTCAGAAGAAAAGTGAATACATAATATCTCCATTATATATCAATTTTATGAGTGATAGAAAGTGCTCAAGGGGCAAGTTTTGAACTTGAGCAGAATCCCAAGCACAAAATGAGTCTCTAGGGAAACGTTTATCTCCAAAGACAAACAAGATCAAGACCCCAATCAATGAAAGCAATTCTGAATACTAGAGCCTTGCCAAAGGATTTCATCACAGCTGGGAGAGCTGAACAAGTGGGCTGAAACAGGGTGAATCCCTTCAAGGTGAATAAATATACACAGTCATATAAGGACACCTTCATTTCCTACATTGTTGCTGTGTAAATTATGAATTGCATCAGTACATACATCCTCTACTTTTACCGTAATAGCTGTCTCAGTTTGAGTGCTTGCAAGAATTAAGCTAGCCAGAGAGAGTGTTCCAAAGGGATCTGCAAATACAGAAACGGGGGTGAATCCTTCATCCCATATCAGATCAAGGGAAATCCAGAAGGCAGAGGTATGCTCCTCCACGAGGCTGCGTAGGCTGGGTCCCAACTATGGTGAGACAATATTAGCCAGGGCATGGGACAACCAGTGCCAGAATTCCTCTGAATGTTGTGACAGTCCCTGTGTTTAAACAGGTATGATTCAAATGTGTCTTTGTAAAGTCTTCAGCGTAGCCTAGGAGATGTTGCTTATTTTTTGTGTATGTCTCAGTTGAATTCTCATACTAGTAGACCGCAATAGTGAGAAAGCAAAATGTCTGCGCTGTAACCTGGCTGGCAGCCCCTCTGCCTTGTTACAGCCCTTAGGAGTTTCTGAGCATTGCAACAGATCATCTTCTGGTGATTTTGTAACACTGCTAAATGCCCATTAAGGACATGCTTCAGACAGTGAAGGTCTAGTAAATTAAGGCAGATTTGAAACACGTTCTCTAGAGCTTATAGGTTAGTGCTTTTTATTTTAAAAACGCTATATGCTTCATCTCAGCCCTTCAATAACACATTCGAAAAAAAATATCAGGCAAATCAATCCCTAATGTGCTGGAATCATGCCAGTAATTAATCTGTTTAACTACTGGGACTGAAAGAACAGATGGGAAAATGCATCCCTTTTCACCTGAAATAGCAGCATCATATCTTGAGTTCACAAGTCTCTAATGGCTCTGTAATATTATTTTACAATTTAGTCATGACAGTTGTAACTCTAGTCACTGTAACTGACCTCTTCCATAACATGTGATGATTCATTATGCTTAAGTCCTTTTGATATCTGGATCCAAAAAAGAGAGAAAAGAGAAAGGAGAAAGGAGAAGCGGAGACAGCTGTGACTGTTTAAACTGGAGAAGAGAAGGCTTCTTATTAATGTATATAAATACCTGAAGGGACAGTGCAAAGAGGATGGAGCCAGGCTCTTTTCAGTGGTGCCCAGTGCCAGACCAAGGGGCAATAGGCACAAACTGAAACACAGGAAGTTCCCTCTGAACATCACAAAACACTCTTTTACTGTGAGGGTGACTGAGCACTGACACAGGTTGCCCAGGGAGGTTGTGGAGTCTCCATCCTTGGAGATATTCAAAAGCCATCTGGACTTTTGCCATCCTGGGCAACTAGTTTTTGGTGGCCCTGTTTGAGCAGGGAAGTTGGACCAAGTGACATCTGGAGGTACCTTCCAACATTAATGATTCTGTGACTCTGTGAGAAAAGAGAGAAAGGAGAAAGTAGAAGGAAGAAGAGAGAGAGAAAGGAAAAAGAAAGGAAATAAGGAAATAAGGAAGATGAAGGAAGGAAGGAAGGGAGGGAGGGAAAGAAAGAAAGAAAGAAAGAAAGAAAGAAAGAAAGAAAGAAAGAAAGAAAGAAAGAAAAAGAAAGAGAAAGAAAAAGAGAGAGAAAGAAAGAAAGAAAGAAAGAAAAAGAAAGAAAGAAAAAGAAAGGAAGAAAGAAAGAAAAAAGAAAGAAAGAAGAAAGAAAGAAAAAGAGAGAAAGAAAACGATAGAGAAAGCAAGAAAGAGAGAAAGTGAGAGAGAGAAAGAAAGAAAGCAAGAAAGAGAGAAAGAAAGAAAGAGAAAGAAAAAGAAAGGAAGAAAGGAAGAAAGGAAGAAAAAAGAAAGAAAGAAGAAAGAAAGAAAAAGATAAAGAGAGAAAGAGAGAAAAAGAGAGAGAAAAAGAGAGAGAAAGAAAGAAAGAGAGAGAAAGAAAGAAAAGAAAGAAAGAAAGAAAGAAAGAAAGAAAGGAAAAGAAAGAAAGAAAGAAAGACAGAATAGTCTGTAAAGATGCATTCAAGGACAAATGCTCAGCTGGTCTAAATCAGTCAGGGGAACTTGTCTAATGGTGCCTATTTTCTCTTCAGCAAACACATTCCCTGTCACATCATGTGGGAGCTTCCACACAGTTTCACATTTCTCCTATTCTGATCAAGGATGTATCTGTCTTTGCTTATACCAGGCGATGACTGTCCTCAAGGTACTAAGCAACTGAAGAGAAAACAAATGATTGAACACCTCTGCTGAAGTAAAAAACAAATATTACAGTTAGGAGCATCTGATCCCCATCTCATAGTAGGTAGTACATACAAACTATTAAAAACTAGGGCTGGTGCCTAGACCAGCTGACCTCTGTTGCCCTTGTTCTCTCAGGAATTAAAGCTTACGTCATGCAAACTAGACATTCATCACCTACCATTTAAAACCTTATTACTTTATTCTGATTCATACTTGATCAATAAAATAAAAAGTACATTAACAATGAAAAAATACAGAAATATCTATTAACTTCCTATTAACCACAGTTCCTTTTTACCATCACTACTGTATGAAGGTACATCAAATTGCAGCCTACTCCTGATGAACAAAGTATTAGGTACATAAGAGAAATATAGCAGAGCACCTGGTCATTTAACCATGACCGTTAAGAACTATTAATGCCATAATGAACCATCCTCCTTGGCTTTAAAGAACGATATGTATGTTAATTCAACTATCCAAAGTTATTATGCTAAAAAGCTGTGCATGGTTGAGTTCTTTATGTAAGTAATAAGAAAAACCACTATTGGTTTTGGTGGATTTTGAAACGCTAGCTACAAAATTAGGATTTTTTTAATCCATTGGTCCACATTTGTTGCCTCCAAGCTTCTTAAAAAAGATGTTTGGTCAGGTGGTGGTCTATTTATTTTCAAAATATTTCAGACTACTAGGAAAATTCCAAGGAGCTGGGGTAAAATGCATATGGTCCAATATTTTTTTAAAAAGTGGGTAATTACAGGACTAAATTTCTGTCTGACATCTATCCTGGGGAAAAAAAAAAAACAGCCTGCCTAACATGCAAATTGATTAATAAGCAATTAAAGATGGCAATATGTAAATCAGAATTCAAGTGTAAGAACCCATCTTGCTAAAATAATATAGTGTATTTTTTCATGAAACTGCAGGCTTGGATGAAAAAGACAATAATGTCAAAAGAGTAGAAATCAGTATGGTATTTGACTTTACACCAGAAACAACTTGTACAAGAACTAGGAGGATACAAAATGAATATGTAGATGTTGAACTTTTTACAACTGGTTGACTGATAGCCTTTGACATGTAATTGCAAACAGAGTGTATATTTAGTTGGGTTTCTAAGTAGACAATACTGAAAAGAGAGGTCACTGAAACAGAACTACCTAATAAAGTAGACACACAAAAAGTATGCTTTTATCAACTGTCAAGTTATACATGAAGGAGTAAAGAATAATGTATTAGTCCCTTCCCTCTTGGAAATTAGTGACTTTGGAAAAAAAATCATTACTTCTGAGTGTAACGCAGTCAGAAGGGCTAATATTACTCCTGGATACATAAATTTGAGGATTTCTGAGTGTATGAACAGAAATTATACAGCCTCTCAATTTGATAAGGTATCACAGCTGTAGGATTACTCCTTCTAGATTCTGCTCTCTACACTTCAGGATGGGTATCAAAATATTAGGAAGATCACATGGGTAACTTAAGCTGCCCACCAGTTATCACATACAGAACTGAAAAGTGAATTAAACATTCCTCTATCTCACAGGCAATCACACAGAAAGATCTAGACTAGTCTAGACAAGCTCAGACAAGAAATAAGTCATGAAGTTTCAACAGGCAAGGTAATTAACCATCAGAACAACTTGCCAACAGCTATGATGGATTTTCTATCACTGAAAAATTTTAAATCAATATTGGATGTTTTTCTGAAAGTTACATCGCAACTCAAGGAGAGATAATGGGCTTGAAAAAAGAATCAGTTTAAGCATGTCCTATGGCTTGGTCTATGCATTTCACACTGGAAAATTACTATAGTTCCTTTTGGCTTTAAAAGCTGCCACACTAGGAGAATAGCAACACATTTGAGTGTCATAACTGGGATTTGAGGATTAGCATGCAGCTTTTTCCTGCTTAACTCTTGAGTGGATGACTTGGGTGTCCTTCTTGTGGTCAGAGTACCTGATGAGACAGTGAGTCGTAAATTCTGTCATTTTTACTGTTTCCAGTTTATGTATATATACAGATGTATTACTGTTTGGGCCCATTTTACATTAGCAACCTGATGTTGAAAATTTTGTAAAGGCTGGAAAGTAGAATCCTTAGTTTCACAGAGAATCTTGAGTATAATGTGAGGTCATGGTCCTTCAGCTTCTCATTGAAACTTCTCAAAATGGGCTAGGGAAAGCTTAACCATCTGTTCAAGCTTTCTGTCATAGACACTGACATTTGCAGCTCTGCTTTTCCAAAACAGCTCCTTTCTGTCCAGTCATTACACCTCCGAGCCGACCAAACCTTGTGAAACCCAGTTCCTTAACCAAATTTTACCACCTAATTTGGATCTCTTTTCCCAAGTATCCTCTTCTGGTTTCCACAAACATCCCTTGAGACCCTGAGCAAAAGGTAATTGTATATCTCCTGCTACAAATACCCAGCTGTTTATCTAAACTCATTTCACACATCTTTTACCTGCTTATCTTCTCTGTTGAAGGGGTAAGTTCTTTGCTATAAAGACAAATTAATCAATAAACCAGTGCAGAATATCCTATCCTGAGGACCTTGATTTAATTGATACTATAGCACCATGCATCAATAAGTTAACAAAGAACTCATGAAGTTCACAGAACTCACACTGTGAGAGATAATGCAGAGCACATTAAAATCTTTTTTTTTATTATATTCATTTAAATCATATAAATCCACTCTGAAGCTTAATTTTTACTCTGTCAGAGGTCTTTTATTATGTTATTATGATCACATGTAGCAGCAAGAAATCAGTGATGGAAATCTATCCATAACACATTGTTGTGGTTGAAGCCGGCAGGCAGCTACACAGCCGTTCGCTCATTCCCCCTCACCAGTGGGATGGGGGAGAGAATCGAAAAAAAAGGTAAAACTCGTGGGTTGAGATACAGACAATTTAATAGGACAGAAAAGAAAGGGAAAATAATAATAATGATGAAAGAATATACAAAACAAGTGATGCACAATGTAATTGCCCACCACCCGCTGACTGGTGCCCAGCCAGTTCCCAAGCAGCGGACCCCCAGCCAGCTTTTCCCCTAGCGTACATGATGAGTATGACATCATATGGTATGGAATATCCCTTTGGTCAGTTGGGGTCAGCTGTCCCACCCGCCCCCCCTCCCAGCTTCTTGTCCACCCCCAGCGTACTCGCTGGTGGGGGGGGGGGAAAAGCAGAAAAGGCCTTGACTGTGGGGAAGCACTGCTCAGCAGTAACTAAAACATCAGGGTGTTATCACATTATTCTCATGCTAAATCCAAAACACAGCACTATACCAGCTACTAGAAAGAAAATGAACTCTATCCCAGCTGAAACCAGGACACACATATTAGTTAATGATTTTCAAAGTGCATTGAAAACCTAACCTGCTTCCACAAGTTTACGGTGCCTCCACACTTAAATCTTTATTGAAGTGTCCTTCCCACGGACAGTTTCATGATGACCGGTCAGGCTTAGTTGCACTTTACATCTGCTCTACAGTGCTTAATGTATTCTTAAAAAGCCAAGAATGTGACAAACAGTAATTATTAAACACCAGCCTAGGTGCAACAAAAAGCTTTATAGAGATTAATAAAACTACAATGGTAATAAAGCAAGACCTTTCAACTCACGGAAAAAAAATAATCCCTTTTATAAGATTTCTGATATTTAGGGTTATTGAGGCTGGAATGACTTTGTCTTAGTTATTGATTTCCAAGTCTACATGATTATTGCTCTTTAAACATTGCAGAGTCATACTGTGCTTTGCTGCAGACTATAAACCAACAAGCAGTAGAAAGGCCACTTGAGGCCCAAAGCCAAGAAATACCATGTGAGGTCTTTTCTTCATCTTCAACTGACACATGAAACTTCTGTTTAGACCTCTTTCTTTGTCAAAAATAAAATTGCATCCCACCTCTCTCCCTTCCTCCCTCCAGCTTGTTATGCAGTGATTAGCAGCAGTCTTTGTAGACAATTATTTCTTCCTTTGCATCAATCAGTAGGAGCAGAGTGACTCACTCCACTACAGAACATGAAAGTCCTGCTAGGTCATCTGCCCTTCCCGCCACTGGAGCAGGATATATAAGCTGATGCTCAATGCAGTCAATGCTCAAATATCTCTACCTACTCTTTTTTCAGCCTAATAGGTAGGTTATCAGGGAAGTTTCTCTTCAACTGGTGATTTAGAAGTTTTTATTTTCACTTCAGAAGTGTGTAGATGAAGAAAGATCCTGCCAAGTAAACATTTCAGGGAACCATGATTCCAAGTATATGAAAACTACACTGTTGAAAGACCCTTCTATACTGCCAGGGTAGTCTAAAGGCAACTTTGGTCTGTCTTCTTAGCATAATGACAGTCAGGCTTAGAAATCGTCATGATGTCCATTAGCACCTGCTCCACAAAAAGCCAGAGGCCCCAGTCTGGCATGTACTGCAGCACGAGGTAGGTGCGTGCCATGGTGCCCGTTGGGAACACGGAGCTAGAAAGACATCCTACACTCACACACACACACACGCACACACGGAGAACCCACCTCAGAGAGTGAAAGCTGCAAACTAGCATCAGTCACTTGGTTTTGTACAGAAAGCAGGAGTTTGCCATCTCCAAGACAAGACTGCATGAAATTCCAGCTGTGTTGCATTCTGCACATCAACTCTCCTTATCGCCTTTCAAACTCAAGAATAAAGGTGATTTTTTCTTTGCTCTCCTTCAAGAGCTGCTCTCTTGCTTAAACAGCTCCTGCACCCTCCCCTGAACGAGGCTGCACTTGGACAGCAGGCAAAGGGAGATTGATTTTACAAGAATGCCTGTGAAAGGGAGACCTTTTGGCCATAAGTGGCATAGAAAGAGTGTAATAATTATTATGGTCTTTTCAGTGATCATTACACAGATCCAGAGAAGAGAGGAAACTGTGTGGGATATCTAATGTGGTAGGAAAAAAACCTAAGCCATTACTGATATCTTAATATCTGTGCAGTATTTAGCAGAAGAGTCTTACCACGCTTCACCCTCTCAGTCAGGAGAAATTACAATGCCATATGAATAATAGATGAAGTGCTATTTTGATGATGTAAATTAGTATTAATGCAGAAGATTATTTTAATAGTGTGCATAAATGGAATTTTCAGTGCTGAAAGGAACCCTAATTAAATCTGATTCTTTCAACCATTCACTGCTACGCCACTCAGCATTTTGGCAGGGGGGAGGTTGTTTGTTTTCCCTAACACTTATTTCTGTCTCCTATTTAAATCATTTATTGTTATATTTAGTCACTACAATCAAAAAGTAAAATAAAAACCTAATGATGAGGTCAAACAAGAAGCCTTTTAATAATGCAGAGCACACTGCACCAGAAGGAAAACATGCCAGCACCTAGGGAGAGTCATACTGGGGACAGGCATGCTTTAATGCTAGGAAGCTGGAGAAACTACTTTCCATTCTTCTTGCTTGTTTTCCTGTAACAAAACCTTGGAATTTCATCAGCACAGAACAGCCAAGAACACTATTCCTGCAGAAAGCACAAGGGATTTTGCTGCCTTGACCTTAGCTTTGCCTGTTGCATACAACAGGGTCACACTTGTACAGTGATATGCATTCACCATTACCATATAATTGGAGCACCACATTAGATCTGACTCAGAAAAAACAGGCAGCCATATAACATCTTTCAAGGCAAGAAATTTTTCATTTTGCACAATTTTTTTTCATTGCCCACAGCAATTTCCCATTCAGCACGCATCTACCTGAATCCCTATTCACATAAGGGTGACCAGCCTATTCGGACTGTCCTTCTGTAAGCTCAAGTGCTTCTAAACTATGTTTTCTAATCCACATGAAGGAAAAGAATTATACCAATGAGATCGCCCAGGAATGCTTAGGATGGTGATAAGCATGGCCAGCCTGTTTGCATTGCAGAAAGTGCAAAGCCAGGAGGATGCTATGATAATTTGATAACTCTTCTCAAGCAGCACTTCTCCTTCATAAGGGGTGTAGGATCAGGATGAATCAATAAAAGGTGTTTACTTACCTTAAAAGCAATTTTTTTTTTCCCTAGAATAAATGAGTGTGGGTCAATATTTCATCAGCTTCCAGGACAAGCCCAGGCAGCTCTACCTGCCTTCCTCTCTCTGAACAGGCAGAGCAGCTGAATCAGCCCTGCTATGAAAAGACCACATCAGTTATTGATAATGACAACAGCAGTAATGTTGTGTGTAGGCTATTTTCAAAGCAATTCTCTTGGGGCAGTGGCTGTATTTTAGTACATTCTTTATGAAATGGCTAATACATTCTGAGGTGTTGTACAATACTAGATTACATGGAACCTCACCTTCCAACAATTGTTGCTTGCTTCCTTGGAGAGAAAGTATTCAGGCAAAAGAGTAATCTCCCAGGTTATGTTCCCAGTGCTCAACTCTTCCAGACACTGCATGGTAATAAAATATCCATCATTATATGTTCACCTTCTACAATGTGTCTTTCTGCTATACTGTGAAGAAAATACACTTGACCAATCCTGACCAAAAGCAGCCAGCTGGCTCCACTCTCACAGAAAATTAGAATTGTAGTCAATGTTCTTACTCTCCTTCTTTGAGAAACATCACAAGACATAGTTTACCTGAGCTAGGATTAATATTTAGGTTCTCTGGTGAGATCCTGATGTCTTGTGGCCAAGAGTAACTCCACCAAAATCAATGAAAGGAATAAGGGAAAAAAAATGAAGATCTCGAAGGAGAAATCCAGGATCTAGAACAAACATGCAAAAATCCAGGATAGTAATAAAAATAACAGTTCCCTGAAGATGTAAGAATAGTAGAGGTCCTTGAAATACATCAATCTCTTCAGCTCTACATGCACTGAATGTGGAGTGCAGTGGCTGGAGGCTACTCTGTCTTATAGCAGGGGCCAGCCACTGTCCTCCACAGACTCTACGCAAAGGTGGTTTAAAGCTATGATTACATCTACATCCACACAGAGGTAAGGTACAGTATCACTGTACAGCCTGTCATGTGCTAGTCATTTGAGCAATATTTATGGCCATGTATTGTGCTATGAAACATAATAAACAATGACAAAATATCGATGGCATAGTCATCTGAAGAATCATCATTTATGTGTTTTATGATGGGGCTGTTTCATAATTTATTGCAAAGTTGCCTTGTGCTGTAAAATGCATTATCCAATAGTTTGTAATGTATGGTCACAATACATTATCGCAACACAGAGGTTAAACTCAGGTGTTTATTACTGAGGCTTTTTTAATCTGGTACAGCTCATAAAGGAGAAGCCAGGAGTGACTAACCCATTTTGGTAGAAATTTGAGTTAATGGAATACTTACATGAGAACAATAGATGCTGTCAAACTGGAGGGGCCATTGACAACACACTGTGTAGCCTTTGCATTCAGGAGACAGAATGAGTCTTATTTCAAGCTGCTTTGGTTTTGTTCCAGTGATGTTGATACAGATATAAATGCCTGTTTACGGATAAAATGAGATTTTTGAGTCACTCCCCTGGACAAAGAAGGTCAGAAGGAGTTTAGGTTTTTGCTGTCCTCCTGGGGCCTTCAATAGCATGCTTTCCCAGATACAGGTAGAGATTACCACCCCTGCAGGACCAGGCTTCCCCCTCCATAGATGCTACTGGTTCCTCAGACCTGTCAGCAGAGTAGATGGCATCAGTGCACCTCAACCTACCTCAGCAAAAATGAACTGCATTAACAAAGACCTATTGTTCTGAAGAATTTAGAGAGCTACACCCCAAGTGATGGAAGAAAGCAAAGGGGTACAGCCACTGTGACCAAGCCATAGGTACTTGTACTGTACACATCTACCCACCGTCACATCTGTTTCTCCTCCTAAATCGTATTTTTCTACTAAAGAGAACATCATCTTGAAGTGTGCAGTCACCGCTTCTGTCTCCTCCAGATCTCTCCCTCAAGGCTCACCTTTTCCAGGATGTCCACAAAATGCACCACCTGACTGCTGATGGCCAGCTCTAACAGCTTGCTCCAGGGAGGCAGCATTGCTCATTTGACTGACCCATTATCTGCTCTCCACACCACAGGGTTTTGGTTTTTTTTTTTTTNCCTAGGAGGATAAAAAATTATTGACCAAGTGCCACCTACACATATCAGACCTGGGTGCAACTACAGCACACAATGAAGTGCAGAAAAAAGATCCTCAAGCAAGCCAGTAAGTTCACAAACCCCAGCATGTGTATATGGAATGTCAGTTCAGGTCCAGCACCAATAAATCTATTTCAACATTGATATCTGTGGATACCTCCTCTATGACTTGCATTGTGTGGCTGGGGCATGCCTCCACTGTGCTCTCCTTCAGGGTCAATGCCAGGGCGAGATTTTTCAG
>WAAD01032509.1:120419-171406 GCA_013389945.1 Fregata magnificens | reverse complement strand
AGGGTCAATGCCAGGGTGAGATTTTTCAGTAAGACCTGCACTTTGCACAAAAATGGGAGGTTAAAATAGTATGTAGCTAATAATTAACTCATTTTTACATAATTTTAAATTTCTCATAACACTGTATTAAAAAAATACAGTGCAGTCATAGACCTAAAGGTATATTATTGCCATCAGTGTCATAAAAATTGCTCTCAGAGAAGCAATAATGAGAACTCCGGCATTGCATATTCTCAGCCAACTTTCAGGATATGTAATGTGTTACTGCTACTTGTCTGCAATCATTAAGGAGGTCATCTGACAAGGCAGACTTGAACTTGGACTTCAATATTTTCATCATGGAAATTTCAGCTTTACTGAGATGTGTGGACCTGAAACATGCACTTAATCAAAAGGGAACTCCACTCAGAAAGAGAAAGCTGAGTTTTTTCCAGTAATAGCTAAAAAAGTGGTTGACGTGGCTGTTCATTTAATTGCACATCTGTTTGCAAGGATATAATTTCCATTCCAGGTCACTGACATTTACTTTCAAGACCCTTCCAATCTGATTAGAAATTCTAGGTATAAGTCTAGCAACCAAGAAGCTAGCGAAGAAGTGAGTATGTTGCAGCTGAAGACAGAAAGTCACATCTCAAAATCCTCCTTAGCATTTTCCAAATACTCTGACTACATGATCTTAGGAAAGTTTACCTCTTCTTTGACTTTCTTTTGAAATGTAAAGAAAAGAAATCTGTGTTGAACTAGGTTATCTGAGCTCGATCTTCATTCTGAAAGCAGTTACTGATGAAATAATTTGTGTCAGTTTTCCCTTCACCTTGAATTTCAAGATTAAGGTCTTTAAGTTTGGATGTCAGCTCAACAATGAAAGCCAAACCAGACAGCTGTGGAGGAACACTGAGCTCTTCATACTGCTTACCTCTCTCATCCAAGAAGTGGCATATTTCTGGAAGAAGATTTTGAAATCTTTTCAGTGTTTTTCCTTTTCTGTTGCACTATTGTGTGGAGAAGGCAGGCAGCTGTAAAGTCCACTATTAAAAGATCATTTTAAAAATGTAAGTAATGCAATCTGACAGGGGTGAAATTTGCTGTCCTCAGGATGGTCTGTGCTACCAAAGGACTGCTGTTAACCTTAGCAGGGACTTATGGGCCCTGGAAAGATAACTCTTTCCTGTGTAGTAGTTTGCTATCATCACTGAGGCAAGGGAAAACCACCAGCTGCTGTTGTGGAATAAGCACTTCCATGTCTTCCATCTACCTTATGAATAGCAGGAAAATGTTTCCTCCCCGTGTTTTCTTTTGTTAGAGTTTTAAACAGTTCTGCTTTGAAACCGTGCTCTATGGACATCATTCAAATGAGTACTGGGCTGTGTCAACAACATCTGCTGACTTGTTTAGGAGGAAGACAGTGAGCATGCATGCTTCTAATTTTTTTCAATTTCGCCTCAGATTTTCCTGTTACAACTTCAATTTTCCTTGCTGCCACACTCCTAGAAATCTGGATACCATACATAACGTTCAGAATATGTATTTATAGTTATAAGAAAATAAGTTTGCACTTGCAAGGTGACCCTCTTCTACCAGCTCAACATGTTCATTGCATTTCTTTTTGGCACGGATTTCTGGTGCAGGACATAACTGTTGCAGCTTCAGGTTTAATTCCTAAACATGTGAGTAGGACCAAAGCCAACCTCAGACTTGGGGGTATATCAGTTCTTCCACGTTGGCTGGCCTCCTGGCTGCACTGTTTGGAAGACTCAACTGTGTTGAAAAGAAGGTTCTTTCCAGCCCTTGCTCTGCACACGTCACATTAGATAATCCTTGATTAAAAGTATGTAAACAGAGGTAGGACTTGTACCCCTCGGTTCAACTTCTATTCCAACATCTCTTGTATCTTTGACTGAACCCTAAACTAGCTTCAGTAAAAGATATGATTAAGGTTTTCTTTTCAGTGACATGGTATTTGAAGATGGGGAAGGCCTAGAGGCAACGTGGACAGTGCTCTGGATGAGGTTCTGGCCACTGGTTCATTACATACAGATTCATCATACTATCGCCTTCAAAGCAAAAAAAACCTCCTCGCATTGCAACATTTCCCTCAGCCAAGGACCCCAAGGGGATGGGGGCATCTAAGCTACATACTTGATTCAGGCATATGCACTCTACAGAGGACACCTGAACACACTCCTCTCTGCTCAAACACTACTTGGTTATTTAATGCCAGGCTCTCTGTGACTGTCTGCCCCATGGGGTGGTAACCTCTCCCCATTGAGTTTGCAGGCATCTTAGATGCCACATGCTTCCTTGTTCTCACCATGCAGGGTGGCAGGGCAGGGGACACAGATACCCAGTTTTTCATCCTCTGACACCTAAACTGGAAGTGCTTGTGGTGTTTTTCCAGATCTTGTCCTTTGGCTTAATTTTTGCACCTACTGTCAGCAGAATGTTGAAAAAGCCTCTGGGAAACCAAAAGGTAGGTATCCTGAACTAGGCACATTGATGGATACTTCAGAGACTACTTGGCCTTAGCTTTCTGCATTTCTAAAATTCAAATAATGATTGTTACTTACCTTGAGGGCATACTGGGAAGCTTAATTCATTAACTGTGTTCATAAAGCAGAGCAGTATCTTTTGGCTCCTAATTTAAATTCAGTAGCCAATGTTAAGTTCCTGAATCAATATGTAGAGATGTGAACAAAAAAGATTTGTCTTTCAGAAGAGTTTGGGTCCATTCATCTCTCAGCAAGAACTCTTCTACTCTCTCTACTTTTAATTGACTCAGCTGAGAATTGGGAACCAAACACCTGACCATTATGATCTAAATTTGTGTTTGTCAGAGCAAAAATCCAGCCTAAATAATGTGGCTATTATACTCCCCACAACAGCAGCTATCCATGATTAAAGCGTTATTCTCATTAACTTCATTATAAACCTCTGCAATCAGAAGATACTTCACTGATGGGAACCTTCTGAGACTGTCTCTGCCCTGATTAAATGTCTTTGGTGCATATTTGCAATTTCATTTGAGCGACCATACATACATATACGTGAACATTTCAAATGTCCATGCCATACTCTTACCTCTGCAGGACCATGGAGTAGTTTTATCTCCTCATAAGCCAGAGAGTATGTTGTCTTTTTCTTTTCTTTATTTCTTCCCTATTTCATGGAGCATCTGTCCATAGTATACTCATATTATAGGAGGACTGGAAATGATCTGGACCTACATGTCAAATGTAGCTTTCCCCACCCTCCACCCCTCTTACCGTCTCATTTCTTTTTAGATGCCAACTTCATTCCTTTCAACTTCCTTTGAAGCAGCTGATGCTTTCAGGTGATGCCACTGGTTTGACAAGGAAGTCTAAACCGATGAATATAATAACATTGTCATTCTTCAGGGTTTCTACCAGCTGCCTAGAGGGATGATGGAGGAACTGTTTCCTTCTTAGGTATAATTTGTCTCCTGGGATGCTTTAGAGGAAGATTTTACCTCTCTCTGAATCATTGCAGATTGCTACAGACAGGCATAGGTGATAAGTTGTCTCTTTACTGGTGACTCTCACTGACATGCTCACATCCTTGGGGGAGGGCATATGCCCCTCAGATCAGAGTGGTGTAGAGTGCTGGAGTTGGATTTTTGCCTTTGTCTGTAGCATTTTGCACTGCCTGCCTCCTATGAGTACTGGAGGATGTCATGGCAAAGCCGTTGATCTTCTTTGCGTGCCATACTGTATTGGTGGCATGTCATTGTTTGATTATAAGTCTTGGCACAGGATGTTATAAATGGTTTATTGACCCATGAAGGCAGGTGGAATAAGTGTTTTATAGACTTTTCTATACTACACATTTATTACACACTTGTTGGTAATTGTGAGGAATGGAACTTGCTGAACCAAGTAGTCCAGTCCAGTGTTTGTATGTTCACTTTGGTGTGACCAGTTCTTTAATCAGCCAAACTCTTTCAATGGATGTTTCAAATCTCCTTATGTAATTGATTTCTGATTATTGCTGTACTCCTTTGTGTGTAAAGACTACAACAATCTAGACCAGTCCAAGTTTTAACCGCTTGTTGAAGCGGTGACCCTGCAGTACAGTCTGCATTTGGATAAGCCACTTGAGCCCAGTTGAGGAAACAGTGCCATTTCAGGGAAGCATTTAAACACATACTCAAGAATAATTGCTTGAGATGGCTGGGATTATGATGGCTGGATTTGCAAGGATTTCTAAGACAAACAGGACACTGGGATAATGCAGTTAAGACCTCCCCATGTTTACAGTTAATAGAGCACCAGGGAATGATGTGACTAGCACTTGCCCAGATACATCAAAATGTAGGAAACTAAGCAACCAGGCTTAGATTTACTGGGTGAGAAGGGGAAATCGCTGCCTTAGAAAGCATCGTTACTCCTGGCTGTGGTGCAACTCTACCTGCTCATCTGACTTGCTGAATTTGCAGCACAGATGGATCTGGCCTGGCCCAGTGGTCACTTCCAGCTGCTTTGGTGTTTTCAGACTCATTCTGAGAGGTCTCTGAATTTCTGTGGGTTCCCTAATGTTAAAGGTCCAACAGTTTGGAGAATGGCCTTACTTTTCCCCCATGTGTGATACCATGACAAGTCTCTTAGTCTCTTTCGTTTCTTTTTTTCTCCACTATGAAATAGCCCACAACTCTACCCACCACTAAGTTGTGGTAAAAACAAACCAGTTTGTAAGAGTAAAAGCCACTTCTGTTTCTAAATACTCCCACTCTTTCTAGATTGTGGAGGGGAAATGGTAATTTATATACCAGGATTCATCCTTGTTTCCTGCTAGGACTTTTACACTTGTTTTGACCATTAAGATACTGGGTTAATACCCGGACAATGCCTGGAGTCGCCAGTGGGAGGTTTGAATCCACAGCATTATTAAAATGAGCTGTAGTTCACTTTACCCGAAAACAGAAATTACTAAGGAGCAGACAGGGCACAAGGTTACACGAGCCAGCCTAACCTTTCTTATATTCCTTTAGTGCCAAAACCTTGTTCTCAGGAACATCTTTCTCATGGTCCTTTCTTGTCTTCGTCTTGGGTGGTCAACAGCAGAAGCCCAGAGCACAAGTCAGGTGGTAAGTAGATTTCTCAGCAGGGTTTGAAGTCAATGAAGATCCAGAATCCCTGGAGCCAAAGCTGTGAAGACCTGCCAAATCTGCTCTTAGCCTAGCCCTGCTAGAGGAAATTATTACCTATCCTTACACTCGGCTTTCTATCTTGCTCTCCTTTCTTTCCCTAAGCAAAAAAATCAAAGTTCTTCATTTACAATTGTATAAGTGAGATGTCAGTGGCACTTGGAGCATTATACTGTATTAAGTATACAGTATACTCCATGCACTCCTCAACAAAATAGTTGAGAGAAAAGATCTTGAAAGGCTTTGTATTAAACAAGTGAGGACATGAGGAACACAACACAATAGAGGCACTGATAAACAAACAAAGGCCTTATCCGAACATATGTCTATAACCATTTTTGAATGATTAAAGAATCACAATTTTTTCACTTTGGAAGTATGGAGAAATAAGCGGTGTTTAAATCTTTAAACAGTAAGACCTGCGGTCTCACCCTTCATTGATTCAGGTACTATTTATCTCCTTGTATATTTTGCTGCAGCTAAACAAAAATGGTTCCTATTATATTCTATTCCTTTTAGAAAAAAAATCAAACATATCCTGCCTGGGAGGGAAGCCAAAATGTCGAAAATATATGATGAATGAGAGTAGACATTAGCTGAAGCAGGAACACTGAACAAAAACTGCAAGGCATTGGCATGGTACTGCTTTTATTGTCACTAGCGAATCTGAAGGCTGACACTTATTAAAGCATAAGCACTTATTTTTTTCAACTTAATAGTTAACTCCATATAAACTGAATGTAGTTATTTTTAATTAAACGTCCACCACTGCCACAAACAGTCCCCAAGCACACAGGCTGGAAACCACAAAAGGTATCCACAGAGGCTGTTTTTGGTCGGTTCCTGAGATGCACGAGGGAGCTGCTCCATACTGGCTTCCAGAGCAGGAAGCCAGCATTTTCTTCTTCCTCATGCAAGCAGAAATCCGCAGTCAAGAGATTGTTACAGAAACCTTTTCCTCGGTGGAGAATTTTCCTGGGTCACAAATCCCCCAGTCATTTGAAAGTTGGCTCCAAAGTACAGTGAAGTTTTTTGGTAATGTTTCCACAGACCTTAAGGTTTCATTTAGTTCTGCAAACATTGTGAAATGCCCTACCATGTGTGGAATAATTGCTGGAGGTGACCTAGAAATTAAACTTATATTCATATTTTAAAGAAAGGTACAGCACTGAAGAAGCTTCCAGGGTGGAGTGCGGCTGATATGCAAGGAATCCATTCCATGGAAGTTCCCTAGGCCTGTAACCTTAGATGTTAGCAACACCAGGGGAACTTGGTGTGCCGACTCTAAGAGGAACTGCACGGAGGGTGGGGTGGAGTGGCGACACCGCGGCCAGGCTCTGTGATAAATGGGAACTTGAAGGTACCATGGAACAATGGAAACTTGAAGGAACAATGGAACAATGGGAACTTGNAAAAATAGTATAAATATAGCTTAAGAGAGAGAGGATGTTAGGGAAGATACCATCATCATGTGCCACTCTGACTTCTGGGATCAGTTGATGGGCTGAGCCTCTCTTCCCCCCCATCAGGACACCTTTGGGTAAGATTCAAACACTTGGTCATACCGAGTGCCTTTGCGCGCAACCTAGAAATCTCTATAGAGTCGCTTTACATCTTTTAATGCATTTGTAGCCAAGCAGTATTACTCATAGTCTTGGTATTTGCATGTGCTTTGCAGACAGTGATTTTATCCCCAGCAATCCAAAGAACCTGTGTATCTGTTGCTTTAATAAACTGCACTATTTATTAATCTAGCCGTGGTAGTTCTCATTGAACGCGACCAAACTCTTTAAGTGCGGCCGTGGTAGTTCATGGAACGTGACTAGCCTGAAGGTGTAGTACATTATTTGTGCATCCGTAATCATGATAGTTCAGTGCACTGAACGTGACCGGACTTATCTGTAATCGTGATAGTTCTGTGCACTGAGCGTGACTGGACTTATAACGACAACTTGGGCTACTTTAGCCTTTAACGCAACACCATGTCCTAGACATCAACAGATATGACATGGTGTCTAAGATGGTGCTAAGTACTTACATTTACGCAGTGGGCACTAAGTGAATTACAAGCGGAGTCTTGTCACCATCCCTTCACATTGTCTCCTAAAACTCGACCTAGAGAATTTACCAATCCAAATGAAACAGTCATTCCCTTTCAGCATGCACCAGTGAACTGAATTTGCTCTGTCCTGCTCACAGTTATCTTGGCATAAACCAGTTTCCAGGCGAAGATGGGTAGCTGTGCTGGTGCAGTGCCACACCCAGGGTAGGAAAATCAGACTCCCAAGAAACCCATTAGCCTGCCCATAGATCCTGGATCTGGCACACATGTGGCCAGTTTGATGTCCAGGTGATGTGAGCTGGGCTCTCTCTGTACATTACTCCCTGATATTAACGTCAGGCATTTCCTATAAGAGATGCATGCTTGGAACTGGGATTAAATTCCTGCTCACCTTTAATCTCAGACCTTTAAGTCTGATCTTGGGTGATACCTGTTAGTATCAAAACTTCTGGAAGGACTTATGTGGGTCTGTAGGCACCAAAATCTCTCAAGCTTGCCAAGTGCTCTGTCAGCAGCCTCTGTACCTCCATGTCAACCACAACTGTGCTGGTAGTAGCCTGGGTACATGTCCTCACTCTTGCCTTCTGCCCCAGCTCCTTCAAGGAGCCACTCATTGCTATAATTTCATCTGCCATCTTTGTGCAGAGAAGACGTGTTTTCCACCTTGTGCTCTGGGGTGCTGGAGGGGTGAAATGTTTCCCCTTTTTGAGGAGTGCCTTAACAGCACTATGCTTAGGCAGGTTTCTGCAGGCAGGATGTTCCCCTAAGGAAGTCTGTGGAGGAGCCCTCTCTTCAAGAACATTCAGAAATGGAACAGCTAATGAGACTAAACTACTGGTTTTTTTAAGCATGAGCCTTTGCTCAGAATGAAAGATTCATATGGATTATAGCTATAAAGAGAGCTCTTCCTGAGCTTCTACGTAACTCAAGGCAGCTTTGCCTCCTCCTCTGCAGTTCCCTCAAAAGAGGTGGCAGAAGATCTATCTGCCCGAAGTGTCCTACTCAGTCAGAAAGTGGGTGAATCCCAGCATCAAGTGGGTAAATTAATCTTCTACCAGTCTGTAGTCTGTTTTTATTAGCACTGTATCTAAAAAAACCACCCACCTGGTGCAGAACTTCTCTTAAGTTCTACACTAGCAACACATGGAGCTCAACACAAGCCAGCAAGAAACAATGAAGAAGCTTTAAGTTCCCTGGCTTCATCGAAAGCCCAGGAGTTGCTCCTGCATACCTGTGCAAGATTATTAATAAGGCCAACATTTGTGAGAGCCGTTTTGGTTGATGCATGAGCTGCAGAATCACTGCCTGTCAGATCTGTGACCAATGTGGCCTGCGATAGCAGACTCAGCCTGGGTGCACTTAGCTCACTGTCTGGGACACATTTAAAGCTCTTTGCTTTCATTATGAGATGAGGATTTGCCAACCCTGGTACTTCTATGTACTGACAGCTTAACTGCTGATGTCAGATTTTGCTGAAAAATGAGTTAATTTATGATTGCATGAAATGTTTGTCAAAAAGACAAAACACTTGGATCTGTTGGCAGTATATAAAACTATAAATACTAGAGAACATATTGACAAGAGCCAACATTTATTAAAATTATGGCCTGTAATGTTTTCAATAACCTCTTTCATTTGTTTATTATTATTTCATATCAGGAGGTTTCTAAAACCATACGAACCAAGCAGCCAGAGCACGCCTGGAACACAGGTGGACAGAAGCTTCAGCATGAAGGACTTGGGAAGGGGCACAAGTAGAGACAGGAGGGAAGTCTGTCATCATATTTAGTCATCTTTAGACTTCTCCACAGGTAAGTCTCACCACTCCTTCTGCCAGAGGTGCTGCTCCTTATCCAGTGACTTTCTGATGTCTTTACGACAGCTCTTTGGATAGTAATCAGGGAAGCGTAACACCAGGAAAGTAAAAAGCAAGCTGTCTCGCTCCTAACATTCTGAAGCCACTCTGGAGAAGCGAACCCCTTTGGCTTATTGCCAAGGGTCACGGATGCATTTGGAGGCCCCAGATGATTGCTGATCCATGAGTTCATCGGGGATTCTGGTGCAGTGAACAAGGTGGGCACTCTCTATAACCAGCTGTTCTTGTTCACTCTCACCCACCTCCTGCTTCCTTTGGATCCCGGATCCCTCCAAGAGGTAGGCTCCTCTTCAGCTGTACTCTCTCCTCGCTATTTGTGTCACTGCTCAGGACTCCACTGTGCCAGTCCTCATACAGCTACAGAACAGGAGCCTTGCTTTAGTGAGTCTTACATCTAAAGGTTGGTAGATAAAGGGCAGAAAGGGAATTAGATGTCCAGAGAAAGCAAGTAATTCACCTGAGTGATACGTTCAAATCATGACTGAACTGGTGAGAGATCTTAGGTTTCCTGACAGAAAGCTTAGCTCCATGTCCACTAATCCTGCCCCTTAGTGGTTTTCTCCCTGCCCTAACCTGTCTTTCATCTTCATTTCTATCGTATTCTCATGCATACAATTCCCCTTTTACCTGTACCTTTCTCTCACTCTTAGGGGAATTTCCTGGACTTCATGCTCTTCTACCTTGTTCTCTGCTTCACTAATGTTTTTTTCCTGCTACTGGCCCCCAGTGAAAATAACAGTGTGGCTTTCATTTCCTCACATTGTATTTAGTGTTTGGATGTTTCAAGCTGCTCTCAGCCATGCTGGTCCAGAGAGCAATCAGGGGAAGAACCACCAGTATGAGACCGGCAGATTTCCAGACAGACAGCACGACAGAGTCACTCCACTGTCAGTGCATAAGCCTTCCCACAGCGTTTGCTCCAATTTTCCACTTATCTTGGTTTTAAATAGATTGTCCAATCATTCCTTTAGGGGACTATAGCGTATTGCTCAGCACTTAATCATTGTCATTTATTGGCACTGCTATGCCAAAGAGACAATCCCCTTTCCACGGAGCATGCAACCCCAATCAGGCTCCTCTCAAATCAAACTCAAGCCAATGTCATGGAGATATTTTCACTGATCATTATTGAGATTGCTCTGTGTATGTAGTAATACTAAACTCCTCTGTTAATCTCAATGCTGGGAAAAGCTTAAACCGTTATTTCTCTTTTATACTAAAACCTGGAGGTGGAAGCATGAGTTCTGGGGAAAGCCTAAGTGGAAGATACACGCTTCTTTGCCATTTTGACTCTTTGGGTTCAATTCAGTTGCCCAAAAATAAGTGTGTAGTGACTTTTCAGATGCTAGTGGCATCCAAGATGGCTGTACAGGTATGCCACAGGACCTCCACGAAAGGCAGTTTGAGGCAGGATGCTTCAGGGACTCTGAAGTGGTCCTAGATGCCTTTAATCAGGCAACTAGATGGTGACCCCTTTCCTGCCAAGTCCAAAACAGGAGTGTAGGAGGGCACAATTTCAAGCTTAGCTTATCACATTTCCCAGGCTGTTATCTCCTGCACAGCTAGCAAGGAACAAACTGGCATGACTGAGACCCCTCTGGTCCTTAGATTCCCACTTGCCCTTAACTTCTGCTGCTGAAGAGAAGGAGTAACAACTCAGTCTCTCAAAACACCTTGTCTAATCTGTGTAGCCAGCGGGGGTGGAGATCTGAGCAAGGAAAACCATACATTTTGACAGAATGTTTTCTAGGTTTTTCAGGAGAAACTTTGGCCATCACAGATCCCTTTTTGGCTTGGAGGGAAAAACCAGTCAGATAAATGGCCAATATAAGGATGTGGTCCCTTGATCTTGAAAGCGTGAGCAGTCAGGCAAAGAAACTGCATTAGCAGAAAACAAAGAGATAGCTGCAGCAGTTAACCTGTTCCAGTACTTAGAGAGTCACAGTAATGCTAAATACGCTTTCCTATTGGGACTATTGCCATGAAAGGGCACTCTGAAGACAACATGCAGAGTTTCTAACGTTGCCCAAAGATAGTCACCTCAGCCGCTATTTGAGGAACTAAGTCGTATTCACCAGTGCTGCTCCCAATAGGTCCTCAGCGGTGTGTCATTCATGTTTTCGAAAGCATTTGTGATGTTAAACATTTCTCATGAAGTCTAAATGTCTCTCTACACAAGCTGCTTTACCAGCAAACTTTCACTTTTCTTGGTGTCTTTACATTAATATAGCAAAGATATTCAGTCATTACATCTTAGGACACTGAGGAGACAGTGGGTTTTCCACCAACGGAAGAGTTGACACTGAGTAATTTTACTGGAGTTTTGCACATGCAATCATAAGGAAAGATACTGTCTAAGAAGCAAAGAAAATTAATAGATGCTTTTAATTACATAATCAATTTGTCATCCTGTGGCAGGTTAGCCCTGGCTAAGGGACAAACTCCCACCCAGCTGCTCTCTCACTCTCTTTCAACAGGACAGGGTGGAAAAATAAGAACAGAAATCTTGTGGGTCGAGATAAGGACAGGGAGATGACTTACCAGTTACTGTCATGGGAAAAACAGACTCAAACCAGCAAAACTTAATTTAATTTCTTGCCAATTAAAGTACGTTTGGATGGTGAGAAACAAACTAAAACAACACCTTCCCCTCACCCCCTTTTCCCCATTCCCACCTTCACCCCCTCACTCCCGACTCCTCTCCCCCGAGGGCGCAGGGGTGGGGATGGGGGCTGCGGTCAGTCCATCACAGCCCCTCTCGGCCGCTCCTCCCTCCCCACACGTCTCCCCGCTCCAGCGCGGGCCCTTCCCCGGGCTGCAGTCCCTCAGGGACAACCTGCTCCCGCCCGGGCTCTCCACGGCCGCGGCTCCCGCAGGAAATCTCCCCCCGCTGCGGCGTGGGGCCCTCCCCGGGCTGCAGGGTGGGTCTCTGCTCCAGCGGGGTCTCTGCAGGGCTGCAGGGGATCCCTGCTCCGGGCCTGCAGCCCCTCCCGCCCTCCTCCTCCTCCTCCGGCCTCGGGGTCCCTCCGCTGCTGCTCCCTCCTCGGCTTCCTCCTCCTCTGCCTGTGCCGCCTTTGGCCCTTGCTGAAACCCGTTTTCCCCCCGGCGCCCCCGGCTTGGCTGAGGGGCTCAGCTGTGTCCTGCCCTGGGGCCCTTGGAGCCGGCTGGCACCGGCTGGGACCGGCTGTGCCCGGCACGGGGCAGCCCCGGCCTCTCCTCACAGAGGCCGCCCTGCAGCCCCACTGCCAGTGTCTGGGCATGGACACATAACACACATGAGAAGAAAAGTCCTGAACTAGGACTAAGGCATTTCAAGTTTAAGGAGCATTATAAATCCGTTTTAGCTTAAAAATCAATTATAAGTATATGATACTAGCTGAACAAATTGAAGGAAAACTATGTAATTAGAGGAAATCTACATTTCATGGATCTTACAGGAAATTCATAACTTGGGATATTGAAGATGTGTCTGTGGGGCAGGTTTAGTCTCACCTCTTCAATCTGTGGGCTCAGATAGGTAGATAAACTCTAGAGGTTCCTTGTTGAGAAGGTAGGTCAGAGTCACAGAGCTTATGATCTTCAGCAGGTTAAGGTCAGCAAAAGCCGTATGAACCTAAAGCAAACATGAATAAGTACAAATTTGCTTCTTAGCCAGGAAATAAGCGTGCTGCCCTTTGCTAGCCCCCTGAAACCCATCACATGGGTATGGCAATGAGGCAAGGCAGGCAACCACTGCACAGCAAGTCCTTCTCTTCTCCATGTGGACAAGGACTGCTTGAAGTAAGCAGCAAGGATCAGTCATAACAGGTCAGCTGGCTCCCCAGAGCAACTGTGAGTCAGACCCTTAATTTGGTGTACCCACTGTTTGGTTCCTGCTGTACTGCTGGGGTTCAGCTGAGTTGGATGCATGGCAAGTTGCTAAAGTAGTTCTCAAGTGGAGAAAAAGCAAATTTAACACACTTTGACAGTAGATTTTTGGTCCTCCTTGTACCTGGAAGCCCTCTTTGAAGAGAGGTGATAGATTGGCAGAACATTTCAATATCATAGTTAGACAAGCTGGACATCATCAAGAAAGATCACAGATACTGAAATCCCAAGGGTAGAAAAGGTAGCAATGAAGTAAATAACCCAGCAATGTCTCTTTCTTCCCTCACAGTTCTGACAACAAGGAAATTAGCTTTGATGGTTTTCAATA
This sequence comes from Fregata magnificens, assembly GCA_013389945.1. NCBI lineage: Eukaryota > Metazoa > Chordata > Aves > Suliformes > Fregatidae > Fregata > Fregata magnificens. The sequence goes on along the minus strand of WAAD01032509.1, from coordinate 158,112 downwards.
CCACAACACAACTGAAACTCAAAGGAAACAACTCTCCTTCTCTGAAATTTATCACAGTGCTTGAAAATTCCCCATCTTGGAAAGGGTAGGCTTCATCTGCCCACTCTTTTATCTGTCTCCTGTGCAGCTGTAGATGTAAATTCTACTTTAAAAAAAAAAAAAAAAAAAAGGAGTTTGAGGTCTTGTACCTCAGCCAAGATTCGATGTACTTTTCAACGTCAGCAAATTGGAAAATCTCAGTGTAAGTTGGAAGTTGAAATAAATGAGCTCTGAGATCTCTACCTCGGTGGGAGGATTTGTTTTGTTTTTTCTTCTTCTTGGCTGCTTGTGAGTATTATTTTTTTCTGAGCTTTCTTGCCTCTTGCCTTACTGTGTGACAAGCAAACTGAAAAAGCATTTGATGGTACAGTCTGTTAAGGAACCTGGAGAAGAGGGAAAACTGACTGCCCAGCTGAAGGCATCACAAGCGGATACTTTCTAGTGAAAAATGTGGGAAAGATCCAGCTGCCCCTGCAGATGCCAGGTCCAAAGACCCACTTCCAGACACAGGAGCCTGGACTGCTTGCAAACAAACAGCTGCACTGTGAAGTCAAGAGGAGGCACTAAATTACATGAGACAGCGCATAGGAAAAAGAAATGGCTGCCCCCACCCCGTGCACTGACCCTCTCTGTCCAGCCAAGACCTCCCCAAGGTTCAGTCAGCCACTGTGAGGCTTAGAATGGCAAATCTTATTTTGCTGTGTGTTTTTATATAATAGAAACCTTGCACTTGGGATAAGTGCTCAGGGTCCCTGCAGAGGGGAAGGAGATTTAGATTTTTCTGAAAAGGATCTATAAAAATCACGCATGAAAGCCAAGAGCACCCATGCTAAGAAATGGGAAATGCTGAGGAGAGATTAATCCCCCTCCTCCTCAGGATCTAAGTGTCTTAGCACAATATTCATCTAAACCCTCTCCTTAAGATGGGACCTACCTTTCAAAGAGACCACTGGAAGTGCAAGTTTCTGCCTAGGATGTAGAAGATGTGGATGGGGAATCACATGTATGAAACCTTTGGGAATGCAAGCCAGGCCAGATCCTGATCGCTTCATTTCCCTGCCAGCCGGTTTTGCTCGATAAGATCTCATGCCATAATTGTTCCCCCCTTATGCAAGGTGAGGAACCCCGCCTGGAGGAGCAGCCAGGATTATGGACTTAACACCAAGCTGGGCAACGTCAAAATCTTCTCAACTGTTTCAGCAATTAGAGGATGTTATTTTGAAACTGTGGGGAAAAACACATATGAAAAAAAAGCTATGGTAATGAATTTTAAGAAGTAACTTAATGCTACTCCTAACAGGGGAGCATAATCTCTCAGACTGATGAACAGTCTAATTAAGACTAATTTATGAATAATAATTCAATCTAAATAGCCTCTGTGTGTATGCGTATCTATGTGTGTTTGTGCAAATAGTGAGTCTGCCTCAGCACTTTGTAATCCTGTGAGTGTTTTGGCAAGGGTGCTAATGAACCATAAAGTACAGAGATCTAGTTGTCTGACAATGCTTCATAATAAGAACAGGAAATGAAGTGTAAGAAAGAGACTGGATATGAATGCATTAAATGTTGCTGGTTTTTTACACTCATATGAAAGAGTGAACCACCAATGAACGGAACTGTACCAGGCAGCACCGGAGGTGTTTCAGATACGCTCTTTGATCACTCATACTCCTGAAGCAGAGAAGGTTTTGTTTGTCTTGCATTAGTTTTAAGAATCACACACCAAATTCCTTGTTGCAAGGTTATTAAAAATATTTTTATCTGCCATAAAGCAAAAGCTGTGAATTCCCTGAGAGGAGAAGTAAGGAAAAAATAAATCCCTCCTATCGTTTGTTGTACAGCAATGGTTGCAGACCCAGCATCAAGTTTTTACGTATTTTGATCTCTGGTTCTTATCTCTTAAACACGTGTTTCTAGGATTAGATTTATACTGCTGATAATGTGTAGAGCAATGTTTCTTGGCATATTGCAGAAGGAACAAAAAGAAGAAAAAATAACGCTTTCCATTTCTTTGTTTCTTTGCAAGGAACACTCATTAAGAACTTTGCTGAGAGATGACATTGGTGTGATCAGTGTCTTTTTTTTTCACTCAGGCATAAGATGTATAAGCAGAAGAACATAAATAGCAGTAGGAGAGAAGAATTACCTACTTTTTACACAGAACACTGGAGAAACCACTGCTGCAGTGCTGTGTGCAGTTTTCATGTCCACACTTCAGAAAAAAAAGTTTAAAAAAAGTATAAGGGACTTAGTACAGAGCTAAAAAATTTGTTTGGGGTCTGGCAAACATGCCTTCCTAAAAGATGCCAGGGGTGTTTGATGGGAAGGTTAAGAGGTTGTAAAATCATTCTCTATGGGGGCATCTAACCTGACCTGTGGTGAACAGCCAGATCCCAAAATTGGCCAGCTCAGGAATCAGGCTGGAGAATGTTGTGAAAACAAGTAATAAGGATTACTGTTTGGAGCTGTGGCCTCCACCCTTATTCCTTAAGAAACTCTAAGTGAGGAATTTCCTGCAGACTAAGAATGGAAAGCTGGCCTTAATGTAGGGACAGAGGATGCTGGCTGCTTGCAACAGGGACATATTTAGAAGTCCTTGGTTTGATGCATCTTTGGAAAGACACGCCAGTGGAAATCAAAACCCAGTGTGATGAGACAACACCAAGAAGTGCTAACAGCAGGGCCCTCTGCTGTTCCTTTGTCCTCTGACATCTCAGGTGAGACCAAGCCCCAACTGAGAAAGACATGGCTCTCATTATAATCTAGTCCAATCTAGTCAGTACAGTGAATGGACTCAAAAGAGCAATTTGCCTGACCAGTCAGCAAGTGGCTAGTTTAGGATGAACTGAATTGTTCTTTTTGACTAAGCAAGCAATTCGGTTGCCAAAACGTAAGTGTGTAGAGCCACTTGAAGAATTCTAGGATAACCACACAAGGCTGACAGATATGACATGGAGAAACCTGTAAGAGAATGTCTAGGGTGGTGGTGGGAGTCAGGAGAGGCTTCTGTACAGGTTAGATCAGGACTCATCATCCCTTCTTTCACCCCTGTTTCAGATCAAAATCTGCCACCTTCTTCTTGTAGTAACTTGGGACCATCCAGTCCCACCTTCTTCCACACAAATAACTTGCACTCTCTGGTTGTCCCAGACCTTCTGTTCTTCAGCCACCTATCTTCTTCTGGCAATGTGAATTGTCTATTCCCTCCCCAAAAAGACTTTCATCCCACCTTCTTGCAAAGTGGCTTCTAGTCATACTCAGTAGAGCCACAATGAAGTTCCAGTCCAACATCCAGCAAGGATTCCCTTGACCCTTCACTCTCCCAACACCTGTCCAGCCTCTCCTCACTCCACACCTTCACAGCCACCACAGCACTTCTGCCAAGCTGAGCTTGCTCACAGATGCACAGGGGTAAAAGCATGTGAAAACGGGGAGTATGTCATGGGTTAACCCCAACAGGCAGCTAAGCACCACACAGCCGCTCGCTCACTCCCCTCCAGTGGGATGGGGGAGAGAACTGAAAGGGTGAAAGTGAGAAAACTTGTGGGTTGAGATAAAGACAGCTTAATAGACAGACAGACAAAAGTCGTGTGCGTAAGCAAAGCAAAATCAGGAATTCATTCACTAATTCCCATCGGCAGGCAGATTTTTACCCATTTCTAGGAAAGCGGGGCTTTATCCTGCATAACGGTGACTCAGGAAGACAAATGTCGTAACTCCAAATGTCCCCCCTTCCTCCTTCTTCCCTCCAGCTGAGCATGACATCACATGGTATGGGATATCCCTTTGGTCAGCTGGGGTCAGCTGTCCCGGCAGTGTAACAGCTAAAACATCAGTGTGTTACCAACACTGTTTTCATCACAAATCCAAAACATAACACTGTACCAGCTACTATGAAGAAAATTAACTCCATCCCAGCCAAAACCAGTACAGAGTAGAATAAGGAGGTTTCAGCCTATCTCCCCAAGTAAGTGTCACAGCTGTTTCATGGGTGTGGAAGAGGAAGAAGCTTTGACGGAGGTAAACAGGAAAAAGGGGCAGTAAAAACACAAAAACCACATGAAAATTTCATCAGTGAGGGCTCCTGCAAAGGCCTCTACACATTTCATAGCGCATCAGAGGGACCAGGCCCTTTGCTTGTCACCTAATGCTTGAGAATTGTTAGGTTAAAGAAACATCTGTTAAGCTTTGGCTTTTTTCAAAGTGGATAGCTTCTTAAGACCTTTTTCAGCATTGTTTTCTATTATTTTGCTTGGGGTTTGGGTTTGTTTTGGTTTTTTTTTTCCAATGTCTGAGACTCAGGCAGCTTTATAAAGAGATTCAGACAAATACAATATGCTTATAAAACTGACTTCTCTCTACTTAGTCCTCTAGCTAGGGAGTTATTTTCTTATATAAAATAAATTACAACTTTTTTGAAAAACTGATTTACTCTTCCAAGTAATCATAAAGTGAGTTACTCAGATTTACTTCATTTCAAGCCACATTCTTCTTTACAGTTGCAGTAGAAGATGAGAAACAAGGGAAAGGCAATATATATCAAGCTGTAATGCATTGTTCACATGCAGTAGCTCATGGTACTCAGCAGTAGCATCTAAAAATAGGCCACAAAATGGGAAGAGATATAAATATATATATATATATCTTTAAAGTTTCAGCAAAAATTATTCTGCCATTTCAAACAATGAAGCTAGGGAAAAAAAAAGATGCACCTACATCATTTCTGGATTCAGACTTACCAAAAGTAGAGAACAGCTGGATGCTGAAGTGCTTGATTTTTAGGGAAGTGAGAAAGAGAAGTGGCATGATGAGAAGATGTCATAGGGAGAGACTTCAGTGGCTGGTGAATGAATACCAGGTTGGAGTTATGTTGGGTAAAGTGAGAGCCAGCTCTCACCATACTAGCCCCAGTACAGCACAAATACAGGGAATGCTCAGTATCAGCAATGCCTTGGTGCTCTGCTTTTCCTAAAGGGCTGCTGTTATTACTGGGAGGATAAAACAGTTTATAGAAAGAAAATTATTCTGGGGAAATGCCGCTTGAAAGCATCTGGTCTTCTCATAGGGTATTGCTGCAAATAACTGCCTGCTTTATAACCAAGCAAAGGAATTTGGTGAATACAAGATTACATAAAGTTTACACAGGCATATTAAGATGTGAGATAGGAACTCAGTATGATCTACAAAAGAGCCTAAGAAGGGAACTGTGGAGGATTAGGCACCCACCCTGTTTAGGTCCCCTTGCAAGTGCTGCGAGGCACCCTTATCCATCTCTGTATGCAGAAATCCCTTAGGAAAGTCCCCAAGCTTTAATCATATCCCTTTAAATGAAGTTTGAACCTTGAATTTCAAGTTCCAAGCACAGAAATGAATCATGAGTGGAATTTTCCCTTCACTTTTCAGCTCCTCTCTGAGCCTTCCCTTCCCCCTCTCAGCATCTTCAGTGAGACACAGGCTGTACTTGCAGAGCACAAAAAGGCACTTTTTTTATTTTGCTGGAGAAAAACAAGCAAAAGTGAGCCGTCAAGGCAGGACTGCATGTGTTCACTGATCTGACACATTTTGACTGATCTCTCCTCTTTGTCCCTTGTGTTTCTGTCTCAGCCTTCTCTCTTTGTCCTCAACTTCCATTGAGATCAACAGAAAGTTTCTTATCACACCCCAACTGTTACTTACAAACAACAAGCTTGGAGGTTGGAAGGCTTAAACGTTTTCCCTTAAATGTATGTTTTGATTGTGGAAAAAACAGTGTCCTTAGAAAATTTCAGCCAAATTCCTTCTGCAGTTTAAAGGAATGAGGCAAAGGAAAGAAGCAGATTTAAAATCATTTAAAGTAAATCTAGGGAAGTAAATCTTCCATAGATTTAAAGTAATTATTTCACTGTTTTCATGATGATCCTCTAACACCTTTATGCTCACCTCCACACCTCACTTAGCAGCAGTGTCCTGTCCACTCTCTTTGTGCCTGATGAGCTGCAGTTTCAGCAGAATATGTTGCACAGAGTCTCTAGGTCCTTCTAAAATTCTCAGTCTAGCAAGCATGCTCCATCCCAGGTTTTGGAAGAATGGGCCAGATTTTTCAAGCGGTTGCTTCTTTTGGCCGGTAGGGACAGTTATGGGACTGAAAGCAGGGTAGCTGACACCCAGGCAGTCAAGAGGAGCAGAAGGGAAAAGAACCAGGCTGTAAGTGGAAATATTGAGGAGCCCAGGAAATGGAGGACCATAGGTACGGGAAGGGAACAGTACTGGAATGAGCAGTGGACAAGGTCAGGGCAGAACAGTCCCCAAAACAGCAAATACAATTCCCTGAGTGGTACCACTGCCCTGGAATCCTGCAGCTTGCTGTCTTAGTCCCACTGTGAATGGGACACAAGCGAAAGCATGCAGCCCACCTACCACAGCATTACAAGCCCCCATAGAACCTGCCCAGGGGGATGCATGCTGGTCCTTTGTCATCTTACACTTAAGGGTGAAGCTATTGCCTCTTCTGGGAGACACAGGACTACTGCAAGAAATATGACCTGAGGGCTCCTGGCAAATTACAAATGAAGTTCTCAAATTGACAAGCTTAGCTAAGCCTGTAAGAGACCCAGACACAATCTTATGCTGGGAGAGAATGGCAATAAAAAGCAATCTTGCTTTTATAGCGTTGAGCAGAGGCAGTAAGCATTTAAAGAAATGCTCAGCCAGCAAACTGAAACAGCGACAGCAAAACACTATATTTTTGTCAAAATTCAAACCATCTCAAGGAGTAAATTAACACTAACCAGTTCTGAGCTCCTCACCCCATCAGAAATGACAGCGTTGCCATATTTATTGTTTCAGTAAGCTTCAATTGCTGGAACAAGGAGCCCTTAAAGGAAGCCAGGCGATTTCAAGATGTGGTTATAAGTGCATTAGTTGTGCAGATGGGTAGTTCTTTGCCTGAACTATTTTTAAAGACCATAAGAATTACTCATCTATGTTTAACACAGCTAGAAAAAATATCTGTCCAGTATATTTCAGACATTAAGTCAGCAAAGGAAACTGGAGGCCATGGAGAAAGTACTGGGGACTATTTTGTATTCAGCTCTGTATTCCAATCTAATATTTGGTCCCACCTAACTCAGTGATCAGTGAGAATAAATATTTCTTAGTTACACTTTGAAAGCTACTTGTATGTTATAATCTCTTTAGAAAAGTCTCAACATATAAGTTATGATTGCATTCATAATGGAGAAGGGTAAAAAGAAGCCCTGAGGAACCACACCTTCAGTGTCAGAATTGAGAATAAGGATTGATGTCCAAGTCTTCTGTCTGCGGGCGAACCTCAATAACTCTGCTTTCAACATGCACAGTTGCCAAAAGAGCTGGTTTGGTCTTATTCTCCCAAGAAGCACATGCTTGCCTGAGCACAAGTTTCATGAAAGAGGTTTGTTTTGCTTGTGTGCACAGCTTTTGCTTTACCTATTAAGCTGTCTTTATCTCAACCCACAAGTTTTCTCACTTTTATTCTTCCGATTCTCTCCCCCATCCCACTGGAGGGGAGTGAGCGAGTGGCTGTGCGGTGGTCAGCTGCCTACCGGGGTTAACCCACCACAGTGAGTCAACAAATATTGGTGCGGCATGAACAGTCAAAAAAACTTTAGTGAGATGCAACACACCAGCTAGAACCTGATCTAGGTGGCCAAATGTTTCGTACCTCTGACATAAAATAGTATAGCCACTCCTTTGAACATGTTCAGGTAAGAAGATACAGCTTCTTTTGAAACATTGCAGCTCACTCCTACCCCAAAATAAATAAATTTGTAAAACAAATTCTTCCACTTATCCCCAACATCCATTTTGGTGTCTGGGATCCTACCCTCTGCTACCTCATTTAGAAACTTGTAGGCCCTTGAGCAGGAAACCAATAGGCATGGGTCCATGTCCTAAAGTTGTATTCCTGTGTGAATTCTCCTACCTCTAGTAGGAGTTACCATGTCTATTACCTCTCTGTCAGAGCATTACTAGCATTTTTTATCCTATACACATGGAAAACTGAGATCTGACATCTCAAACTTTCTTTTAGATTTGGTTGAAACTGGCCATCACGTTAAAACTTATAAGGGATTAGGGGATACTGACTAACAAACAGCCAGCGTGTCCACGCAACCACATTTCCTACTGATTTCAGTACGAACTCAGACTAAAAATAAAATAGATGTGTCATGATTTCTACCCATTCTCCTCATTCTAATTTAGAGAAACTATTTTTGTCAGGACACAGTTAGGAGCTATCATCACTAATATCCAAGATCCCCAGGGTATCATTTAGAGAAGAGTGACTGCAAACATCTGTATTCAGCTTCCGTGGAGGCTCAGGCTCCCATGTAAGTCAATACACAGCTCTCAACCTATATAATCATATTATTTAGTAGCAGTTAACCAATAAGCTAATCCATGGGCCTAATGAGCCATGGCTACCTTTCCAGATTGTGTGTAGATAACAGCCATGGGACAGACACTTCTGGTTTTGTTTCCAAACTTCTTAGGTGCGTTCTGCCTCACAAAAAAAAAGCAAAATTTGTTTTACCATGGACACATAGGGCAGTTGAATGAAGAAAGCATTAGGAGTCAGAGGCATCTAATCTGCTAGCAGTACTGCTCCTCTCACAAAGAAATGAGTCTGTTCTCAGAAGATTAAGAGCTTGGCTTAAAATAACAGCTTTTATGAAATGCTGGCCTCTTTGCCCACAGGGGGACCTCCATTCATGCAAGCTTTCCTTCACGACAGTGTGTGCTAGAATTATATGATTTAATCTTCTCCTTTGTCTTTTCAAATGAAGGCTGAGCATATCAAGTCTTTGCTGTTCATTCTGGCAGCTGGAACTTGCTCTAAGAGAAACATCAACTATTACGTGACTCACAACTGTGTCACAAAACTTCACAGGAAAACCAGTGCTACCCTTCCACCCTGCTTTGGTCAAGCAGCCATACCTCTTTTGAAGGTATTCAGAAGATGTCTTTTCTCTCTGTGCCTCCATTTACACTAAATCAGACTAGAGCATGGACCAGAACATGCTATCCTCCATCCAGTCTTTACTGTTTAGTCATCAGGTTACTCCATGGCATGATTTCAGTCCATAATAACTAACACGGGCAGTGCCTGTGCCTGCTTCACAGGACAGTGCAGCCTAACCATTAGGGTCAGGAGGTAGCATAGACTAGACTGATCCCAATACACAGTTTGGATAAGAGGGTTGGGAAGATGATCTAACCATACGGATATAAGTTGTGCCATGCCACCTGCTCTCACAATCAGAGGCTGAAGCACATTTTATTACCAGGGAAGACACAGATCTCCAGCCCAAATACAGAAAGCATTCAAGAAGGGACTAAGTATTAGCTTTGCTAAAGCTTTTGGTTTGGCAATATTCAGGCTTAGATTAATGATTTTCTTAATAAAAAGACCCATAAGTGTGTTCATTATCTTGTCAGAGAGCTGCCAGTCTGAATCTTTGCTTTCATAGTCCTCTTGTATTGTGCAGGTCTTGAAAGCTTTCTATCGTATCACAACATTACAATTCACAAGATCTTTTGAGATTTTAAAAATGTATTAGTACTAACCTCTCTCTTTCCCTCTCAGTCTCTCTCTCTCCCCTAACCTGTGCAGTTAGCCAGATGGTAACTAAGGCAACCTGGATTTATAGCGGGATGTGCAGACCATAAAATGTTTCATAACTCTCTAACTGATAATATTTCTGTAACAATCTGTGGCATAAACAAACCAGGAGTATAAGAGCCTCTCATGAATAATACAGCTGTCCTAAGCTTCGCCATGAAACCTTTAATGGGTTAAACAGAATCCTCAGATCTCCTTCCAGATACAGACCTGACATGTCCCATCTCTATAGACTGCCTATACTGCATTTTCAGAAATGGCACCTCATTTTGCCTTCAAACCATGAGCTAATGTCCAGCTAGTTTATTTCCAAAAGTCTAATTTAACGGTGTCAAGCAAATGTCTTTGGAGGAATCAAATCTGCTTGCCATAAAAATTAAACTCCATAAATTTGGGATTTCATCCCACTCTTACCTAGTTAATGGACAAGATTTTCCCCAACAGCTAGTTTGAAGTCTGGTGTCTTGCATGACGGTAACACTAGAAAATAGAGGTGGGATCTGCAGGAGGTGAGGAAGCCATCCCCACAGGGATTCATATAGTGGTGAAAAATATGGATAAAATTGGTCTCACAAGCAGAATAGGTCATTCCCATGTCCTAAGGCAGTGGAGTATATACCCTGTTAATACCACAAGGGCAGTGCCCAAAGTAAAGGAAGACAAATTCATTTCAGGAGCCACTTGAGGCAAAAAACCTCATTCTGTTCCTCTCCTCCTCAGTGCAGCTTTTTTGAGACCTGTTTCAATATGTCTTATGTGCCACAACCAGAGGAGCAGAAACAAAGCACGTTGTTTCCATTATGTGTCTGGACAGTGTCAGTCTAGAACTAGAAACGCTTGTCTTCATTTCAGATTGCAAAAGAAAAGACTCAAAGGCAGGCAGAGAGCTGCTTCAGAAAGGTTATTCAAGGTTGTCCAGATTTGGAGAAGGGTATTGCTTTATAGCAAAATATTGCAATGTACTCACAAGCTAATCCAGTGTCTGTCTGAAGCTTAGGCACTCACTGAGCTAAACTCAGCAGTGTCTGCAGGTGACTGCACTCAATAATGTGATGGGACCCTGATCTCCTGCCGAGCAGGTCCTCACTCAGTCCGAGGCTTCCTGGATGCAGGAAGGCACAGGTTCAACCCAAATCTCCTGATCCACCTCAGTCATTCTTCATCTGTCTGCTCCTGCCGCATATTGCTCTCCTTCTGCTTTATACTTGCAGAGTCTTTATAGCTTAACTTATTTGGTGTTGCCTTCCAATGCTAAACATTGCTTTCTTTTCACAATACAGTTTTTGCATTTCCTTGCCCTGGAGCAAATACTTTTGAGAACTGCAATCTGTGCAGTACTAGGGCACGGCTGTGTAGACACTTAGCCACAATTTATCTGCTGTCCTTCCAGATTCTTCCCAGGGTAACTGTTGTTATCACAGGAGCTTGTACACCAGCAAGGGCCAGTTACCAGCAACACCCCACCAGCAACATTTTCCCTCCCAGGGACTGTATCACCCACCTGGTGACAGCAAGAGCTGGTGCAGAGCATCAGCACACCAGCATGCCGAGGTCATCTTCCAAATGCTTGTCCACTGTGCTAACAACAGTGTGTGTACGGAGGACTGCACGACTCCCATTAAAGGAAGAGAACACCATCTTGCTGAAAATACTGAAAAAATAACTGTAATAGAGATGCCTTCTGTTTTGATGAGCGTGACAATATCCTTTCTATTCAAAAAAACCTTTGGCTGAAGTTTGTTTGCAGACACCTGAGCTGCATAAGGATTTGAACTCTGAGACGTCGATGTCTCCAATGGTTTGATGAAGAAGACTGCTGCTGTGATGCTCTGTGAACCAGGGAAATAAAACTCCTGGGATCAGGCACAGAAACGAAGCTGTAGAAGTCGCTTGAGAAATGGAGCAGTCAGTGGTGTAATGACTTGAAAGCTAGGGGATCACGCAAGCGATGATGTCTGTGCTACACTCAAGGAATTCAATCCTTTCTCCCAAATAAGGGCCCTCGACAGATTATAACACTACATTCTGGACAGAGAGATATTGTATGTCTGATGCCTAGACTTTTATTGAAGTCCAGGAATATGAACTGTAAGTCATTTAGCCCACTTTAGATAAGTATCACTTTCAAATCGGATTATAATTTGCAAAGGCACAACATGTTCAGGGCAACACTGTGTCAGACACCAAGATAAGGATTCCAGGAGGCTCTGCTGCATGGTAGTTTTGCAGATGAGGAACCAGAGTATTGGGAACATCGTAGTAACACATGCACTGACAAAAGAGGCCTTTTTTAATTCAGCTTGAGACAAAGGTGATTTATGAGACATCCCAAGGCAATCGCCACAGAGAACTGGGGAAGACTGTGCAACATGCAGCTGTTTCTGGTTGCTTGTGGTGCTTTGGCACGCACATACGTTATTAATGCCGCTATTGTTTTTTCTTATTTTCCCTTGTGTTGTGTGAAAAGCTACGGCATTCACCACTGTGCCAGTGACCATCCTTTGAACATATTTTCATTTCCCATTTTCCTACGTGATACATTTGTCTATGTCCAGCAAACCAAACAAACAGAAGAGCCGCCAGCTCTGACTCAGAGGGTTGCTGGATGCCACAGGCAGCTTCCCACAGGAACCTAGTGTGAAGGTTTCTCTAGCACGGCACGCAGACAGTCTCAGGCATGCTTTGCCAGCTTCACAGAAAACCTGGAATTTAAATGAAGGAAACGCAGGTCTTCCTCCTGCCCCTGCTTGTCTCACAGATGTCAATGAAGTGAGTCAGTGATGAGCTGCTGTTGCTGCGTCATCACTGCAGTCATTGGGGAGAAGTCCAAGTCACAGGGAGAAGCTTAAGCCATTGAGTTACTCCTCACCAGAGTGCTCATGCAGGCAGGGGAGGATGATATTCAGCAGTGGGCTCAGAAGCAATTCCCTAGTAGGATCAAGCTGCTTTGAAGAAGAGGCCTTCCCTTCCCTTGGAATCCCTTCCCTGCCAAGCTTTGTATTGACCTGCAAGAGGTTAAAGTCATCCACAGCCTGATAAGAAAGGAGAGTTTTGGCTATGGTGTTTTAGCCTTTGATGCCATTGAAAAAAAGGACGAAAGTGCACAGACTCACAACTGTGGTTCAGTTTTATGTCCAGCTAAGTGTGCGGACACAGGAAGACATAGGAATATTTGGATCCAGTTATTGGCTCTGCCAGAGCTTTAAGTGACTTGGTTAAACCACTGACACCCAGTTTTTCTTCTATCCATACAGGCACTTCAAGACATTGCTTAAGCATCATCAGCATACTGAAAACCACTGATCAGACCTCACCTAACCTATGTACCTTGGGAACTTAAGTTTCCTCCAGAGACATGCTCCAAAAAAAGCCAGTATTTGTCCGCCAATTTCAGCTGATGCTGATTCATAGAGCTAGCCCAAAGCAAGATGATGGAGCAGGTGTCTGACACCAGATTTGTCTTGCTTATCTTATCAGTAAGTCTGAATTCTGGGTATGGCGTTTGCACTTTGAAAGTCTTATGGTACAGGAACACTGCTGAATGTTTAGGGGCTTGTGGTGTGTGGGAAAGGGCAGAGAAGAGGAACATATTGTTGGCATCATCTGTATCTTTCTAAACCACATAGTTATTCTGTGGAGCAGGAGACTCCATTGTATTCCTAAGGGGATTATTATCTGACTGAGTTTTTTCTTTATTTGAACCTGGATTGTTTCTCCTTGACCTGAGTTCTATATTCTGTTTTACTCTGGCACCTGCACTTAACTGTTGAATTTTTCAAGGATCCACCATTTCTCTTGATTTATGAGATTAATAGAGTGACAAGCCTGACTAATCACTATGTATCTCAGTCTATGACATCAAACTTTCAAAAAGGCCAGGGAGGAGCTGCCATGAGAGTCATGGTCCCTTAACAATAACTTTGACATGGAAGCTGAATTTATATTAGCCAGCTCCACTCATGGCAGCATGAATTCCTGCCTATCTCTGGAAAGGGTGGGTATCATGGCCTTCTACTGCACCAGCAAGAAGATTAAGGTCCAGAAGCACAGATCCACTGTACTCAGTGTTTCTTCCTACTGTCCCTGAATAAAAAACCCTCCTGTTTCAGTTTGTTGTCTAAAGCCAGTTTCTTCTATAGGGGCATCACAGTCCTGAAGCTTCCTGGGTCATCGTAACTGGAGAAGAAGACACAACACGGCTTGCTGTGGCCCCGTCTCCCCCTTCATGCAGGGGAAGCGCTAATCCTTAGCCTTGAGGTAGCGGGAGGGTTCATTAACTCGTGTTTACATAGTGCTAAGTATTAATTATTAAGTCAAGCTGCCACTGATGGGAACAAAAGGCCTTGGCTTTCTGAATAATAGGGCAAGCACTTCTTGGAAGATTCCCACAGCCTATTTGACAGATGTGCAGTGTGACATGGCATGTAGGAAACTGCAACCATGTTTTCCTTTAAGTCACATAACTAATTAAACTCATGAGTCAGCTCAAGCTTCACTCAATAGTGTGGTGCTTTGGAAGGAAAACTGCAAAGCTTTGTTAATAGCTGAAGCTCTGAAGATGAGGATTTACTGATGAAAACTACAAAGACAACATCACTAGTAATCAAATGGTGAGTACTTTTCTTTTGGCAGATTTTTTTTTGTGTTAAAAAGAGGAGGAGATGCATGAAGAAGTGAACATTTCCCTTTTACAAACAATTACTGTATCAACAATACAGCAGCATGCAAACCCCAAATAAAATTAGGACTCCACTGAACAAGTTATTAAGCAGTAAAGACAGCCCCTGTTCAGCGAGAAAGGAAGATGTCTTCTACTCTGCAGCTGAGGAGAGCAGGGAACGCAGAGCATGGCTGTAGGTTTCTATTTGCTTCACAGGTGCTTCATAACTTCATTGGTGGATGCAACCCTGTCATGACCAAGCATATGCCATTAGGCTAAAAGATAGTTTATTTCCTAAAGACTAAGTAACAGAAACAACTGGGACTGTGCCATACCAGTAGCCACTGTTTCTGCCCAGTTCTGGGGTTATCTCCTTTAAACTGAAAACAGTAAGTGTCAGCGACCAGGCAAGATCTTGACCTGGCTATTCTATGCATACACCATGCCTCAGCACATTAGTTGACCCAGAATACTATAAGGGTCAATGGTTTACAAATCAGGAGTGTATTTCAACTTGGAAACACAGGGAGCAACCAGGTATCTGGCTATATGGGCATCATTTCTGCTCTGAAAATTGTAAATGAGCTTCAGAAACGTATCACACATCCATGTGAACGTGGCCATGGTCACAATTTTATCACTGGACTCTAATAACGTGCTTGTAATTGCTTATAGCCCCAACGCAGCCTCTCCCACTAGCCTATTTATCTTCACACATACATCCACCCACCCTCTTCACCCCCGAGTTTAAAGGCACCCCTGCAGCACAAACCAAAATTACCCACAGGATCAGCAAACTTGAAGAACACCAGCTCCAAAGTGACTCCCCAGGAAACTCCTGCATGGATAAGCTGCAGCTATCCACAGTCAGATGGTACCAGGGAGTCAGTGCTATTATTCTTAATCTTGCCAGGGAAGTTATAGGGCTCAGGAAGAGTGAGGGAAATGTCTTCATTATTATTATTCCTTCTTGCTTTTATCATTAGCACTACTAGATATGCTATATGCTATATCACCTGTATTAGTAATAGTATTAGTAGTAGCAGTAGCAATAACAATGGTAACAAGAGCATTATTCTTAGGAGCCATAGCCATGACTTCAACTTTACTCTTATCTGAAAAATAAATCTCTTAAAGCATCTCAGCTTAGTCGCACTGGTGAAACCAGTTAAGTCTGGAGAGAGGGGCTTGCTGGTGATGCGTGTCTGCTTGAAACTAGTATGGCATCTCTAGCACATTTCCCATAGGTACCAAGACACTATCAGATGGCAACAGCACTTAGTCAGAGATAGCACGGGCAACACCAGAGATGGAAAAACAAAATGCACTTGAACGAGTAAGGGAGGAGCACAAGGAGATCCTCATTTGGAGCGTACAGGCTCTGCTCAGATTTACTGTCACCAGTTAACTGGTTCTGTAAGGCAACCATTTATGTGTAACTGATAGGTAGTAAAAAGAATTATTTGATGATTATCCCATTGCCTTTCCATTACTGGCCTGACCTGATAAGCAGCAGCTCCCCTATCCATCACAGCTGTGACCGTTCTAACTGAACTCATTTTTCAGACAACTATCAGCCAGCCTTGGCTATTTTTACTCCTAGATTTATGGGGCAAATTCATCCCTTAAATTCAATTTTCTTTGATGAAAGCTTTTCAGAGATTTTTTTCCATCCTTTCTCCATTGTCTGTGAGTTATGCTTTACCTTCTCTGTCCCAGGTGTAAGTCCCGGAAGGTTATCTGCAGCTGCAGGGAGATTGCATTGCCTTCCTATATTTTGTTTTAACTACTGAATTTATTATTTTCAGAAATAATGTTTTTCATTCAAATCTCACTGTAAGCCTCAGGAAGTCTTAAAACAAGGTAGAATCTATGTTTGTGTACGTAGGTGGGTTTTTTCCTCCTCCCCAATAGAGCTTGGATCAGCTGGTGATCTGTGAGTTTCTGTAGAATTGAGGACATCACTCAGTTACATGCTGGAGGATGCTCACCATTCACTTGCATCACTGCTTCAATTATCCATAATACCTGCAGCAGATTTGGATACTGCTATCTGTGTTTGTTTGTTAGGCACTTTGCATCAGTTTGAACTGCAGACTAAGAGTGCAAGTGAAAAAATAACTTCCACAGAAGGGAAGGGAGTCCTCAGGAAAAAAAAAGTTAAATTCCCCAATAACTCAAACGTCTAATCCATTGGAAATGTCCTGTTCCCCCCTGTCAGCCCTATGCAGGGATGTTGCTGCAAGCCCATTTCCCAGAGCTGAGTTTGGCTCTTTTGGGGGAAATTTAGCCACCTCCTGCTGCAAAAGCTGAATATCTATCTTGCAGAAGGGAGATAAACAAGTTGCAAATGCACAAGTCTGAGTGAGAGACGTGATACTGATGACTCCTTGGACAATCTGTATTGCATTTAAAGAACTAGACCATATCCTGGCTGTGTAAAAAATACTTTTGAGGCAGAAAGCCCAGCCCTGCCCAGAAAACACTCACTGAGGGAACAAAATCCAACATAGTCCAGACTTCTGCATCCCCAGACACCCAAAATCTGGCTTTGGATGTGAGGTCTTGGCTTTTTCTTATCCTTGCTTACACTGCTGCTTGAATTATTAAACTAAATTGCTTTAATGATTTTGAGTTTTGCATTTCACTCCTCTCAGGCAGTTAAACCTCAGCTGCTTCGGTAGGTTGGCAAGGTAAGCACTGAAGGTCAAACACCTCTCCAAACCCTCTTGGCACCACATAACAAGGCGTGGAAATTGAGAATGGATAGTATCCAGTACTGTCAATCCTGACATTCAAAAGTCTGGAGCCAGACCCGACCCCAGGGAACAGACCACTGAAACTCCTCTGCCATTTGCACGGGCGCAGGTGAATTGAAACAAAGGGCTAGATCAGAAGGTGCTAGTCTCTGTAGAGACCTACAAAAATCATGTCAGACCTAGAATTTGTGACTTGGAAGTTTCCTGACATCAAGGTATGCCTCTTTCCATTGAATCTGCAGCTAATATTTAGGATGGATGGAGACCCTTCGCTCAGCAGTGCCCAGGCCCCAGGAGATCTGGCTTTCTCTTTTGCCTTCGGCAGAGTACAAACATTCAAAACCAAAAGCCCAGGATCCCATGTGGTTTCAGAGGATGCCTGCAAGGGAGAGATTTAGTCCCTCAATTCTGCGTTTTCAACTCTTTTTTTTTTCCTAGCCTTTTTCTGCAAAGCAGTAGCTTTTGTCTTGATCTTAAACATCACGACTGCTTTTAAGGGAACAAATCTCAAAAAACCCCAAAAAGTAATAATTCTCTGCAGTAACCAGGTGACTCCTATGTTCATAGCAGTTCTCAATTCCTGTTTATAAACCTTGTGCTCCAGCCCTGAGTGG
This sequence comes from Fregata magnificens, assembly GCA_013389945.1. Lineage (NCBI taxonomy): Eukaryota > Metazoa > Chordata > Aves > Suliformes > Fregatidae > Fregata > Fregata magnificens. Next base: position 140,397 of record WAAD01032509.1, on the reverse strand, counting down.
TGATCACCTGGCAGAAGAGAACAGTAACACACTGACCCACCACCCCACGCAATCGCTCATTATACCGTGGCATTATACCATACTGCTGTGCTGAACCATGGTAATCCCCACCCCCAAATCCCACCCATACCAAGATCTGGCCACAAGATAGACCTGATTTAAAACTTCTACAAAGGTTATATGTGATATGCTCATTACCCTCCTCCACTCAGCAGCAATTTGGTGGGGAAAGCAGTAACTTTGAAAGCAGCTGGCCTGTAGGAGTGAGGAGAAGATCAGGAACCATCTTGCTACAGGGCACGGATAAGTGTTAATTGATACCACACACTAAAAAAAGGCTTGAGAGAGACACTTTACAGTGATAAATGGTGCCTCCTCTTCCCTGGCAAGGTGTCCCCAGCTCCCTGTTTGATGCCAATCCCCCTCGGCCATCCTGCTGTATCTTTCCACCCAGCTTCTTCTCGCTGCTCCTTCTGGCCTTCCTACTGCCATGGTCCTATACTGCACCCTTCTCTATGTCTGCTATGGACTGTATGTTTGTGTCTGTCTTGTGACAGCCACTGGGAACTTCACTAGACATTACTCTTTAGGAAACAGCAGTCGGATTTCCAGCTCGGGTTTGTGTTTGCAGAACCAGGATGCTGCTGTGCCAGGGGCTGCACAAAAGGCTCCTCTCCCTTGTTCCTTCTCCCTCCATCCTGGCAATGCACAGCAAGGCTGGGTTGTCCACCAAGGAACTCCCTGACAGTGTCTCCCCATGGGAAGGGCCTCCCTCAGCTGCACCAGCACTGAGCTGGCCCGCACCCTGGCAGACAGATCTGCCATAAGGGAATGCTCTCTGGGCCCTGGTACATCCCTCCCTTGTCTAACACCCCCCACACACACCCTCCACCCTTGCTCATCACCTTGCGCACTGAGTCTCACCCACCACTCCCTGCGTAAGGAGAGACGGAGATGGTGCCCCGTCCAGTTCTTAACATCTCAGGAGCTCTGTTTCCCTGGGGGATCTTGCTCAAGTGAATTAATCTCTCAGCCAGGATGTTCGGCTCACTACAGGGATAGTTAGCTGCACATCCCCTGAGGACCATGGGAATTGGTTTTACTATTCTGCAGTGGTGTGGACCTTTGCTAGGGCTGATCCTCTGCGTTCTCACTGAATAGGTTTTCATTGATTAAGGATGTAACTGTTTCTCACACTACCACTAGCCTTCTTAACCTTGGCATCAAGAGAAGACAAAAATGTGAAGAGAAAGCTTCCTACCCTGGTACGGCCCTCGGGTTACTATCCATTATTGCTTTTTTATGTAGGTAGCAATGAAGTTGCAACAAGAAGTCCAAGGGCAATAAAGAGAGACTTCAGGGCCTTGGGATGACTGGTTAAGGGATCAGGAGCACAAGCTATGTTCTCCTCTATCCTTCCAGTTGTGGGGAATGATGAGGGAAGAAACAGAAAGAGCCAGCTGATCAATACCTGGCTCCGTGACTGGTGTCACCGGTAGTATTTGGGGTTTTTTTGATCATGGGTTGGTCCACATGACACCAGGCCTGCTGGGAACAGATGGGGTACATCTGTCTCAAAGGGGGAAAAGGATCTTTGTGCAGGAGTTAGCAAGGCTCATGGAAAGAGCTTTAAACTAGATTTGAAGGTGGGGAGGGACAAAACCAGGCTCTGTAGAGATAAGCCTGGGGGCAGCATGCCAATGTTTAAGGGACAGTGTGCTAGTGAGGTCCTTCAGTCTGCCGTCTCAGTGGAGGTAGGGCATGGAGATCCATGTGGCAGCAAAGGTGCAAGGGTTATGGATGTGCTAGAAACCACAGAAGCACCCGAGAATGGTCACGTAGAAATTAGGGTTTCTGCCCGAAAAAAAGTGGTGGGATCAATAGCCCAACTGAAGCGCATCTACACCAATGCACGCAGCACAGGCAACAAACAGGAGGAGTTGGAAACTGTGATATAGTTGCCACCACAGAAACATGGTGGGATGACTCACACAACTGGAGTGCTGCAATGGATGGCTATGAGCTCTTCAGAAGGAAGAGGCAAGGAAGGAGAGGTGGTGGGGTAGCTCTGTGTGTTAAGGAGTGTTTTGACTGTCTAGAGCTCAATGATGGTGACAAGAGGGTTGCGTGTTTATGGATAAGAATCAGGAGGAAGGCCAACAAGGCAGATATCATGGTGGGAGTCTCTTATAGACCACCCAACCAGGGTGAAGAGGCAGACAAAATATTCTATAAGCAGCTGGGAGAAGTCTCACAATCGCTAGCCCTTGTTCTCGTGGGAGACTTCAATTCACCAGATGTCTGCTGGAAATACAATACAGCAGAGCAGAAACAGTCTAGGAGGTTCCTGGAGTGTGTGGAAGTTAAATAACTTCCTGACACAGCTGGTGAGTGAGCCAACTAGGGAAGGCGCCCCACTGGACCTGTTGTTTGTGAACAGAGAAGGACTTGTGGGTGATGTGACTGTTGCAAGCCATCTTGGGCATAGCGATCACGAAATGATAGAGGTTTTGATTCTTGGAGAAGTAAGGAGGGGGGTCAGCAAAACTGCTACCTTGGACTTCCGGAGGGCAGACTTTGGCCTGTTCAGGGGCTTGGTTGACAGAGTCCCTTGGGAGGCAGTCCTGAAGGGCAAAGGAGTCCAGGAAGGCTGGACATTCTTCAAGAAGGAAATCTTAAAGGCGCAGGAGCAGGCAGTCCCCATGTGCCGAAAGACAAGCTGGAGGGGAAGAAGACCTGCCTGGCTGAACAGAGAGCTTTGGCTGGATCTCAGGAAAAAATAGAGAGTTCATGACCTTTGGAAGAAGGGGCAGGCAAGTCAGGAGGACTACAAGGATGTTGTGAGCTTATGCAGAGAGAAAATAAGAAGGGCCAAAGCCCAGCTAGAACTTAATCTGGCTACTACCATGAAACATGATAAAAAACGTTTCTATAAATCCGTTAGCAACAAAAGGAGGGCTAAGGAGAATCTCCATCCTTTATTGGATGCGGGGGGAAACATAGTGACAAAGGCTGAGGAAAAGGCTGAGGTACTTAATGTCTTCTTTGCCTCAGTCTTTAATAGTAAGACCAGTTCTTCTCCGGATACCCAGCCCCCTGAGCTGGAAGACAGGAACAGTGAGCAGAATGAAGCCCCCGTAATCCAAGGGGAAATGGTTAGCGACCTGCTACGCCACTTAGAGACACACACAAGTCTATGGGGGCAGATGGGATCCACCCAAGAGTACTGAGGGAGCTGGCAGAAGGGCTCACCAAGCCAATTTCCATCTTCTATCAGCAGTCCTGGCTAACCGGGGAGGTCCCAGTTGACTGGAGGTTAGCAAATGTGATGCCCATCTACACGAAGGGCCAGAAGGAGGATCCGGGGAACTACAGGCCTGTTAGTCTGACCTTGGTGCTGGGGAAGGTTATGGAGCAGATCATCTTGAGTGCCATCACATGGTACGTACAGGACAACCAGGTGATCAGGCCCAGTCAGCATGGGTTTATGAAAAGCAGATCTTGCTTGACTTACCTGATCTCCTTCTATGACAAGGTGACCCACTTAGTGGATGGGGAAAGGCTGTGGATGTTGTCTACTTAGACTTTAGTAAAGCCTTTGACACTTCTTCCCACAGCATTCTCCTGGAGAAACGGGCTGCTTATGGCTTAGGTGGGCATACTCTTCGCTGGGTAAAAAACTGGCTGGACATCCGGGCACAAAGACTGGTGATGAATGGAGTTAAATCCAGCTGGCAGTGAGTCACAGATGGTGCTCAGTATTGGGGCCAGTTTCGTTTAATATCTATCTTTAGCAAAGATCTGGAAGAGGGGATCGAGTGCACCCTCAGTAAGTTTGCAGATGACACCAAGATGGGTGGGAGTGTTGATCTACTTCAGAGTAGAAAGGCTCTGCAGAGGGATCTGGACAGGCCAGGTCGATGGGCCAAGGCCAATTGTATGAGATTCAAAAAGGCCAAGTGCCAGGTCATTCACTTGGGTCACAACAACCCCATGCAACGGTACAGGCGTGGGGAAGAGTGGCTGGAAAGCTGCCTGGTGGAAAAGGACCTCGGGTTGTTGGTTGACAGCTGGCTGAATATGAGCCGGCAGTGTGCCCAGGTGCCCAAGAAGGCCAATTGCATCCTGGCTTGTATCAGGAATAGCGTAGCCAGCAGGACTAGGGAAGCAATTGTCCCCCTGTACTTGGCACTGGTGAGACCGCACCTCGAATACTGTGTTCAGGTTTGGGCCCCTCAGTACAAGAAGGACACTGAGGTGCTGGAGCATGTGCAGAGAAGGGCAACGAAGCTGGTGAAGGGTCTAGAGGACAAGTCTTCGGAGGAGCGGCTGAAGGGAACTGGGGTTGTTTAGCCTGGAGAAAAGGAGGCTGAGGGGAGACCTTCTCGCTCTCTACAACTACCTGAAAGGAGGTTGTAGTGAGGTGGGTGTTGGTCTCTTCTCCCAAGTAACAAGTGATAGGACAAGAGGAAATGGCCTCAAGTTGTGCCAGGGGAGGTTTACATTGGCTATTAGGAAAAATTTCTTCACCAAAAGGGTTGTCAAGCATTGGAACAGGCTGCCCAGGGAAGTGGATGAGTGACCATCCCTGGAGGTATTTAAAAAACGCGTGGATGTGGTGCTTACGGACATGGTTTAGTGGTGGACTTGGCAGTGTTAGGTTAATGGTTGGACTCGATGATCTTAAAGGTCTTTTCCAACGTACACGATTCTATGATTCTATGATCAAGAAAAGTACCGAGACACTCAGGGAAAGATCTAAAAACCCAACTGCATATACCTCCATAATCAGGCCCGATAAGCCCAGCTACTTTTGTTTTACTGCTAACAATATCTGCTACAAAACTGCATTAGGAAAAAAGCAGGTCTGTCTCTGTGGCAGGTGCTGCCCTCACTGATGCTGGTTCTCAGGCAAATTGAAATAAATGAACTGTAGCCTCCCCAAACCCAGACTGTTCATGGGCTGCACCCATAACCAAAGCAGCTGGGGTGGGCCAAGACATTCTTCCAGGGAGAGGACCATCTTCTGAGGACACAGTCTTAGTGGAATGAGTCTGTTCCTGCCACATCAGCCTGTTGCCTGTGTCTCTGCAGTGTTACCTTAGAGCCCTTGCAAACTCAGTGGTCTCAGCACAAAGCTCCTGGGTCTGCTGCACATCAAAGACCTTCTGGCTTAACAGTGGCCATGAGAAGATTCTCCTTGCTCCCAAGTACCACGCTGCCGCGCATCCTGTGGGGTGTGATGGGACGTACATTCCCGTTCTCTTGGGATTTTCCGGGAACTGAGCGTTGTTGGAGTATCTCAGCAACTTCATTTTAAGGATTGACATGGCAAAAGGATGAAAAGACTTGGTATTAGCCCATTATCTCTAAATCACTTTCTTTCAAGCTGGGCTAAGGTAAGAGCAAATAGTAGTAATACCAGATAGAGTATGCAGTGTAGGAATAGATAATACAGTTCACAGAGATGTTTCTATAAATACGCTACTTTCTAGTCTAGCAGGTTTCAAAGTTTCTTTCACACTCAGTGATTCAGCTAATAAGCTGAAAGACGCATCTCAGCCTTCTTACTCAAGGACTCACACAACCCATTCACCATCTGGCTGCCTCACAAAAGGCAACCCGTGCATAGAGCCCTTCGCTCTTTTATAATTTAAGTTTGCAGTTTCTTCAGATCCAAAGATTTCCTACTTAGTCAAGAAGACTGTTGTAGCATCCTATCCCCACGCCATGGCCTGGCCCTGCTAGCATTCGAAAGAGTAATGTCTTTTGGATATAGCCTAGTGCAATTTCTGTTTGCCCAGATGGTCAATAAAGATATTTAATGAATATTCCTGTGGTCAGGGGATAAATTATTAAGTCACTGTAAAAGAAAATGATCTTCCTCCCTGCAATGGCTATAGTCAAATGCCAGAGCGAAGCCTCGTTATTCATCTTCAGATTCCACAGAGCCATGTAAATTGACAACCACATTTTATCCAGCTAAATAAATGGTACTGATGCATGCGGCCTACCGTTGGATTTTGATCAAGACTATACTGAGCTGTTAAGGAATTTGTGATTAAGTGATCCATGAATTCTGGTTTTGAGGAAAATATCAGCAGAACCATGCTAGTCCGACCCTACCCCCAATCACACTGCACCCCAGTTGGTGAGGTTCTTTATGGCAAATATCAGAATGCCATTAGAAAAAATTGGGTCTGAAGAGACACTCAGCCCTGGGGTCTAACTGGACGGAGACATTCAGTTCTTTGAACATTGAGTGCAGAGCAGCCCATTACCGGCTCTGTGGGCATTACTCTTTCTTTGGCACATAATTTGCCAATGGATAGCTTCTTATATCTTACGTCTTTTAAAGAGTCTTTATTCTCTGAAGTCTTGGACTTTACTGTCCTTTCCCATTTTCAAAAGCTCATTTGTTTAATTTGTCAATAGGACTGTGCATCAGCTAGAGGAGTTTGCTCAGGGCCATGTCCATTCAGGTTTTGAATACCTCCAAGGATGGAGACTCCACAAACTCTCTGGGTGATCTGTTCCAGAGTCTGCTCCTGCCCCAATCTCCCTCCTTGCAATAGAAATGTTTTCTCTTATGTTTAAATGGAATTTCCTCTATTTCAATTTCTGTCATTTCCTTTTGTTCTGTCACTGGGCACCATCGAGGACATCGCAAGATGGCTCTATCTTCTTTACTTCACCCCATCAGATGTTTATACACATGGATAAGATCCCCCTGAACCTTCTCTTCCTGAGGCTGAATAGTGCCAGCTCTCTTAGCCTCTCCTTTTATGTCAGATGCTCCAATACCTGAACCATCTTTGTGGCCCTTCACTGGACTCACTCCAGTATGCCCATGTCTCTCCTGGACTGAGGAGCCCAGCACCAGACACAGCACTCCTGATGGGTCTCACCAGCGCTGGATAGAGGTGGAGGATCACCTCACTTAATTTGCTGGCAACACTCTACCTAATACAGCCCAGGAGGCTGTTGGCCTTTTTTTGCTACAAGGGCACATTGCCAGCTGATGTGCAACTTGTTGTCCACCAGGACCTCTATGTCTTTTTCTGCAAAGCTGCTTTCCAGCCACTTGCTCCTCAGCCTTTAGTGGTGCCAGGGGTTATTCCTCCTCAGGGGTAGGACTTGACATTTCCCTTTTTTGAACTTCATGAAGCTCTGTCACCCATTTCTCCAGCATGTTGAGGTCCCTCTGAAAGGCAACACAACCCTCTGGTCTCTCAAATACGCCTCCCAGTTTTGTATTGTGTACCTAATATAGGATACCCAGAAATCTCATAAAGGACATCTCAGTTCTACTCTTAGAGCCAGAAGAGTGAATATTAGATATCACAGAAAGTAACTTCAGGGGTCTAAGTTCCTTATTAGTTCTGGATCTGAGAACTGCTCTTCCTATCGTATCTTGTTATCCTCCACTGCTCACTGAAAAGACCATATTTAAATATCACTGCCCTGGTGCATACACTTTATTTCAGCCTCCCTGTGTGTTAATATTATTAGTATTGATTTTCTGAGATTTTGCTGCAGAGGTGGCAAAGGGGTCTCTCTGCCTCACGCTCTCTGCACAGCCCTCCACTCACACGTCATTGCTTTCGCAAATACGAAAGCTCCGTCTTAGTTCTCCACATGCCACAAAAATTTACTAACAATGAACCTTGAAAACAAGCCACCTTACAGCTCATGTCTTTTTTTAAAACTGTTTGCTTGGTTTTGTATTTGTCTCATTGGCTTGACTTTGCTGAGTGATGTTAATCTCTGCAAGGAGGCAATGAAATTCTGCTTCTTCCCTTACAGCTGATCAGAGAAGGACAGCATGAGTGCAGATGAGCACTTTTGTGAGTCTAGGGCACAATTCTCTCCCTCCTCTGCCCTTTGCAGGATCTCTACTAGAAGGACCTCATTAGGAATTCTTACTTGCAGCGTCCAGCCATCTGTTGCTACAGAAGAAAGTGCTTGTTGAAAGCATTTCTTTTCCTAAATAGTTACTGAACAGTTGGTGCTGTCTGGTGTTTGGGGTACTCCTGGAGGGTGGTCAGTGTTCAAACAGGACCTGTCTAGCCAAACACTTTCAGTCGTGCTTTTTGCTAAAGCACACCCAGCCTCAGGATCTGGCCTGATCCCAGTGAATGTCAGTTGAATCTACAAATGCCTTTCCTGAATTCGGAACAAGACTTGCGCTCTTTCTAAATTTCTTCTCAACAACTGAAGTGGTCTCAACCAAATGATTTGCAAAACTCAGACATTCCCAGTGTCATGGATCACGTCCCACCTCACAAGCTCTGGTTTCTTTTGCACTGCAGAAGAAGGCATTGTTCCTGTATGAGGAGATAGGGCTGTGCCAAGTGGGCTTCTGTCTCATTTTTCTGATGGGTTATTCTGCAGGCCAATAATCTGTTTTGCACTCCCTGAGCGTTCGACCCATGGTGATCCTTTAGCCCTTCCTGTGATGGGTTAAAAGGCCAGTAGGACCTGAAAGCCCAGCTAGTGCCTCCCTCTCTGGGAAGGCAGGCTCAGATTATACTTAAACTATTCACTATAATCAATGGCATTGTTTGTTTTAGGATCCTCTTCCAAAGAGAGCATTCACAGCACTCTGTGTCAAGCCTTAGACAGAACCGCTGGGAAGGCGGTGAGCATCACAACCAGCTTTCTTCCAGGATTAACTAAAGAAGCAAACAAGCTCAGTGAGGGAAGTCATTGTTCAAAGCACAAACCAGTGGCTATTTCACAAGGGACTGATGGGAGAGGCATTGTACAGGACCTCTGTTAACAGAAGCAGTCACAGAATGGCAGATAGAAGGGCTGGGAAAGAAGGGCAAGCAAGAGAAATACTGACAGTATGACCCTGACAGAAACAAGGAGAGATGTGGTGTTGCACTGGTTGCAAAGAGGTTATGAACGGAGCAAAGACACTGATACCTGCTGTGTTTGGAGAAGTGGTACATTGTACATTCATTAGAAAAATCCAGACTGTGTTAGAGAAGCATAGTTAGTCTATAATCAATCAGTAATAAATATCTCAATAAAACAAGACTGAACATAATAATAAAAACATGAAAGTAATAAATTAAGTACAGTAAGAACAAGAACAAAGGGATAGGAATACACCAGACTTCTTGGGCCCTGTAGCAGGACAGTCTTTCACTTGCAGAATTCAGAAACTCAGCTACTCTTCCTTTGGGTAGCCAGCTCAGAGTTATTACAGAAGCTGGCCTGTCACTAAAGGTGAATTTGTAGGGGCTGAGTAAGGTCTGACCTACTGACTTTACAGTGAGGAAAGAGCTACAGACGCCTTTACAAAGTGCTGTGGAGATTATCGTTCATTCATTTGCCTCCACATTAACAGCAGAGACAGTGTTACTGAAATCTTGGCCACTTGAAATCTTGGCCCACCTTGCAAACAGGAAAAAACAGATATTCATGGGTATGACCCATTTAAAGAGTAAGCTTCAGGTCTAGCACACACAGACAGGGGAAAAAAAGAGATCTCAATTTCTTTCCCAAGTCACAGGCAATATCCTCTTCCTGCCCTCTTCCTTGCTGAAGGATCCTAAGCTTTCACGAATGCTGCTGGGGTAAACATGCACCTCAGAGAACAAGAACTATTGTTAGAGAGAAGAGTGGTCTTACCTATAGGAACTGGTCTGGGATTGAGGAGAGTGTGAGTGTGTTTTCCAGCTGTGTGATCAGCATGCATCCTTCAGAAATGTCATGTAATTCGTAAGTTTGTAAAATAATGAATCTAATATACTCCTTTTAATCTCCATTTTGTCATTTTCCCCATCTAGATTTTAATAACAAGATACGTTTTCCTTTAAACGGTTAGGACTTCAATGCAAACTACTACTACTACTACTACTAAGAGTACAACAGATTAATATGCATGTTTTCACTGTTTTTAGAGAAGGCAATCCGATGCCTGTTAAATTTCAGGTCCTCTGACTCTTTTAAGATACTCGACACCCTCCCCTGAATTAATAAGCCAGCACAAATCAGCTTCCCTCGCATCTTGTTTCAGGCATGAGGCTGGACTAGGTGATCTCCTGAGGTTCCTTTCAAAGTGAATTATCATATGATCCTGTTATATTGTTGCAATCGGCTAATGATGCTTGGGCTAAACATTTTATCTGAAGAGGTGTCTCATTGTCTGGCTGTTGTGTATCAAAGGTCTCCAATTACTGAAGTAAATAGTAAATACAGAGCTCAGTCAAGTGTACTGTAATGTGTCAGCCAAGGGCAACACTAAAACTGAGGAGAAAGTAGGAGGGAAATTTGGCTTACCTATTCACTATAAGCAAAATATATAAAATTGCAGAATGATCTGCAAAAGGATGCAACAGAAGGAGCATCATTTCGGTTCCCTTAAATACAGACTAGGCTGAGCAGACCGTGCAATAGGAAAAAGGAGGCTTCTTGAAGTGCCTGTGACAGGGAATCATAAAATAACAAAATAATTTAGGTTGGAAGCGGAACTTGATCATCTAACCTCTGAATAAAGCAGAGCCAACTTCAAAGTTAGATCAAGCTGCTAAAGAGCTTCTCCAGCCACGCTTTGATTATTTCAGGGTTAGTACTGGGGCAACCTGTTCCAGCATTTGACCATTCTCATTGTGAATAATTTTTCCCTGGTACCTTATGGGAATTTTACTTGCTGCAGCTTGTGTCTGTTGCTGCTCATCCTTTTGCTGCACAGCTCCAACTAGAGTCTGGCTTCATCTTCTCCATAAGCACCCATATAGTGTGGGAATGGTCCCATCTTTTTAGTGCTGGTACAGCTCTACTGAAAACCAGCTGAGCTGCACTGGGCTAAAACAAAGGCACAAATCTAGCTTATCCTTCTGTGGATTCACAGAGTGTTGAAATTTTCTCACCCTCAGTCTAATAATTCTTCAATATCCCTGCGTCATTTCCTTACTTGCTTTTCTTTACACGTGGATCTCAGCATTGCCTTTCATGATGCAGAGAAAAAGAACTATTTAATACCTCATATCCCAGCATCTACTCTTGGTACCTCACTGGGATATTGCCATGGAAACAGGGAAAGTTTGAAATAAAAGTGAATACGCTCGCTTTTCTTATTTTTCAGTAGGGACTTCAAAATTTACTGCGGTATAAAACAAGCCATGTACCATCTGCTTATTGAAAATTGAATGCAAATGTTCCTTTTCTTTCTTCTGGAGCTCTAAATCACTGCCACGGCGTATCCCCTCAGAAGCATCCTTAGAGGTGGTGCATGGGTTCATGTAGCTTCCTGTCCAGAAGTTAAGTAGATGAGGAATATCATTGTCCTTTTAGCCACGGATGGCACAGATAAAGAACAGACTGAACCAAAATGGAAGGCAACATGTACTGGAGACAAGCAGAGCCATGAAATCAGCTGCTGGAAGAGAATATAGGCTGTATAAGTCACATAGCCTCCCAGCTATATTTTGGGAAAGGTAATTTTTTACATATGATAGGGGTGTCTAGGAGACTATTCTCAAGCACACCAGCATCATTTTTTCCCTCTGTGGTCACTTTCTCTGTGAATCAATTGAGTCAAGCACCACTGAACTGGAGAGTTGAGTCCTCTGTTTGCAGAGGCAGCAGCACGAGCCTCCCAGATGATGTGACTGTGATTTATTCAGACTGCCTTCTAATAAGGGGCACCAGAGCATGGTTTCTGATAAAGTCGATGGAGATATGTAGTTACAACATCTAAGTCAGCTAGCTGGAGGAGGCTAAGGTCTGTGTACGGCACCACTTATCCCCACTGCCTGCTGAGGTCTGTAAAGGTTCTCAGTCTCTCTTCAAGTTATATGCCACAGCAGAGACCTAAGTCCATCTTAGGAGGTGGCTAGAAGGAAGCTCATTTCTTTTCACATCTTTTACCTCCCTCATTGTATTGAGATTTCCACTAAGGAAAACTTCTGGCATCATTTTGAATGCTGCTTTTATGACCCAGACACTTGCCTACCAACAATCTGTCTCTCTGAGGTGGGGTGTTGCTCTGTGCACTAGTGTCAGTGTTGTGGTACACAGGGAAATTCCCCCTGACTTGAGGAGGTAGTCCAGACCCACCACTGAGCCTCTGGCAGCTTCCCAGGGGATAGGCAAGATGTGACAACACTGCTGAGTGCAGTTGTTTCTTTGCCCCTGATTTCCCCAGCCCTTTCCCTAGTCAGTGGTCAAAGAGCTTACGTCTCTTTCTGAACTTCCACAGAGTCAGGAGTCGGGTTGGCAAGGAGAGGCTGACTTGCAACTGTCCTTATGTACAGGGTCACTTCTTCCTGTAGAAGCAGAGGGAACAACGCAGCTCCCTCTGTCTTGCACTCTGCTCAGCATATAACACTGCTTCACAGGCAACTCATGGGGTGCAACCATTGCAGAGCCATCCGTCTCCTGCATGATTTTGCCCTTCCTTGAGCTGTTACAGGGGAGAGGTGTTTGGGTAGCAGTTGCAACCAGATTGTGTTTTCTGTTGCTGTTTCTCTGGTAATCAGACAGCTACACTAATAATCATGTCCTTACAACCCTGGCTCCTGCTTATCACAGCCTTCTTTGCGAATGAAAGCACACTGTGCCCTGTTCACTCAGCCATCCATCACTTCGCTGCCCTGAATGATTAATGTCTACCTACCAGAGCCTGCACACAGCTCTCCCTGGGAGGCAGTGAAACTGCATGGATGATGTTTTGGGCCCGGTGGAAGATGGGTATGAATGTGTGATCATTACCGGGGAAGTCCAGGGTGCTACAAAAACATCCACGAGAGACTGTGTTCCGCAGGAGATTTATTTTAAATGTGCTTAGATGATGCTTCATTTAAGCTTCCTCCTAATTCATGGACATCAGGTCAAACCTTCCACTGTGTCCATTTGGAGTGACAGATCTATTGTCTCTGGAGAAGTGTTGTTGATATTGAAAGACAATGTTTAAGTAGCCATTGTGTCACTGCTGTTATATCTATGGGACAAGTCTTGATTCCAGGTGTCTCCTTCAAACACAGAGTCACAGTCTTGTTCAGGCTGGGAGGGACCTCAGGAAGTCTCTAGCCCAATCTCCCGCTTCAAGTTGGGCCAGCGCTAGAGTTTGTTTAGGGCTTTTTCCCAAGTTGTTTAGGGCTTTTTCCACTGGGGCGCTGCGGCAGGTTAGCCCTGGCTAAGGGACAAACTCCCACCCAGCTGCTCTCTCACTCTCTTTCAACAGGACAGGGTGGAAAAATAAGAACAGAAATCTTGTGGGTCGAGATAAGGACAGGGAGATGACTTACCAGTTACTGTCATGGGAAAAACAGACTCAAACCAGCAAAACTTAATTTAATTTCTTGCCAATTAAAGTACGTTTGGATGGTGAGAAACAAACTAAAACAACACCTTCCCCCCATACCTTTGCCCCATTCCCACCTTCACCCCCTCACTCCCGACTCCTCTCCCCCGAGGGCGCAGGGGTGGGGATGGGGGCTGCGGTCAGTCCATCACAGCCCCTCTCGGCCGCTCCTCCCTCCCCACACGTCTCCCCGCTCCAGCGCGGGCCCTTCCCCGGGCTGCAGTCCCTCAGGGACAACCTGCTCCCGCCCGGGCTCTCCACGGCCGCGGCTCCCGCAGGAAATCTCCCCCCGCTGCGGCGTGGGGCCCTCCCCGGGCTGCAGGGTGGGTCTCTGCTCCAGCGGGGTCTCTGCAGGGCTGCAGGGGATCCCTGCTCCGGGCCTGCAGCCCCTCCTGCCCTCCTCTTCCGCCTGGGCACGGACACAGGTGCTGACTCTTCACCTGCTCAGGAGAAATGCTCTCACACCCTTTTCATCCCTGTGGTGCCTTCCTTACATGTGCCTTCCCTTCCTGGAGAAGATTTTGAATGACGATCTTCACCGCAAACAACCCTAAGGTGGTGTTCACTCCCTCTCTGACACATCAGCAGCAGAGTTACCTGCTTATGACTACTTGATGTACTGGAGCAGCAGAATATGGGGTTTTTTTCCCCCATTAATTCACAGTAACACTCCCAGGAGAGTGGTGCATATTAGCATATTAGATTATAAACACTCTGAGAGCAATTTGCCTCAGTGTTGTCTGAGTACAATGCCAAGCTGAATGGCCCCATTTTTGCCTGGCATTAAGCACAACTGCAGTCAAAATAACATGTAATCATGGATATAAGACCAAAGTCTTATTCTTAGGAGGCATTTTTCCCAGTCTGTCTGGGCCTCCCTTGAAGAGTCATGTGTTTAAAACAACCTTAGAGTCATAGAATATCTTGAGTTTGAAGGGACCCATAAGGATCATTGAGTCCAACTCCCTGCTCCTTGCAGGGCTACCTAAAACTAAACCATATGACCAAGAGCATCATCCAGACGCTCCTTGAACTCTGACAGGCTTGGTGCTGTGCTAGCTTCCCTGGGGAGCCTGTTGCAGTGACCAACCATCCTTTCCATGAAGAACCTTTTCCTAATGTCCAATCCAAGCTTTCCCTGACGCAGCTTCATTCCTTTTCCTCGTGTCCTATCGCTGGTCACCAGAGAGAGGAGATCAGCACCTCCCCCTCCGCTGCCCCTTAATGCTGCTGGTTCCTCCAATGGGCTCATTAACTGTCTTTGGGCATCCCAAACTTGTTAAGAGCTAGTAGTGGTTGAAATGGAAAGATCCTGACCAGAATGGGGTTTGAGCTGGCTTCCCTGTCTAAAGGTCTTTGACTGGATATAGGAGTACACCAGTTTCCTAGAGAGACTTAACTGGAGTGGAGCAAGCCAGACAGCTCCCCAATAAATATGAGCTAGAATAAATGTCTCTGTGTGTGTCCAGAAACACACACTCCATCACAACTGACTGGAAAACTCCACACAGCATGGCCATGGGCTGAGGAGAGATCCAAGGCCAGGTTTTACTGCTCACCTGATACGCAACAGCTTGTTAAGACACTAACTTCATGATGGATGTGAACCCTTGTGCTATCTCTCTGGCTGCATGAAGTCTGGAGAGCTCAGGAACACCTCCAGACCATCGCTTCCTTCAGCTGTTCCACTAAAGGCCCAGACACACAAAAGGTGATGCTTTTTTTACTGCAGCTCAAGACTACAGAGTCCTTCTGCCTCTAGAACTCATTCAGCCCTGGACCCTATCAGATTATCTCAAGGAGCATGGGGAAGTAATTGCAAATTTGGAAACTCATTTGCTACAAGAAACTAGATGGTTACTCTGTGGTGAAGCCTTTGCTTCCGATATCAACATGGCATGGATTTAAATGATCAAAGGCAGGCCAAATTCATCTTGAAATTATCCAACTGCAATCGCCACAGCCTGTGTTTGGGATTCCACTTACGAAGTGGGCTCCCAGAGCGCTCTCTTTTACCAAAACAGCATCTGGCCACCTGTTGTTCTTCTTGTTAGTGGATCTGCCAGACTTGACTTGTTTGTGTTTGGGAATCCCGACAAGACCACATCTTGCAAAACCGTATTGGCCTACAAGCTGTTGCAAGGAGGTGGAAAATGTCTGCAGGACAACAAACACGACGTGATTTGCGTTCTAGATTTCTCTCTCTCTCTCCATCCCTCTCCCTTGGGAGAGCAGACACTAATCATTGCCTGTAACAGCACTGGGTGATTAATTTGAGTGATTTAGCACCTGGGGATTCACCTTCACACAGAGATCGATGGTTTGGATGTTTCCTACATTATTACCCTTACAGCAATTACCTCCCACAGATACTCGCTCCTGTGCTAATGAGCCAGAAGCTATTAGCATCCACATCCACCATCTACATGTTTTATAGTTGCAGGAGGGCTCTTCCTTGGTGACCACATCTTCTGGGCAGGCAAATTTACAACATGAGTGGAAAAGTCTTTTCTGCAGACATTTTGGGAAGGAAATAAAATAGGCAAATTGTATTATCATTAGGAAGAGAAGTGTATCATAAGCATGACATCAGAGCCAAGGAGAGCAGAATCAGGCTGTTGGTGATGTGAACAGTGCTGAGATTTACCTGCTTAGTGCGAGTAGCCTAGGCAGGAAGACCATACAGGTAGAACTAGCAAGGTGCTATAACTTGCGTCAATTTGCTGGCTTGACTCAAATAAGCAAAGTTCAGCCCCAGTGTAGGCTATGCCTAGATTAAACTGCTTAGTGCAATGCTGAAAAATTGAGGTAAACTCTCCTATTAAATCAGGCTAGTTAAATAATTCAGATTCTATTAATTGCTGCTCTACCCTCTGCTTTCTTTTTCACCACATCTGTATTCAGCTGAGTCCTATCTCAGTGATGTTGGCTTTTACACTACTGCCCAACAGTTTGGCTCATTCCATCCCACAGGCTCTTGCACCAAAATACAGACTAATTTAACCCATCGGTCCAAATATTCATCCTTTACCATAATATAAATTCAGTGAGCCAACATTAGATTTATTCTGAAATATAGAGTCCATACCATGATAGTCAGAGCCCATGCACAGTGTGGGGAGAGACAAACACTGAAATACAAGCTGGGGTCACTTGTACTGCTCATGTTTCACAATGGCAACATGAGTCTAGAATGGAGGGAGGTTGCCTACTTGCTCCATCTCTGCTCCTTGTTTCCTTTTGCCTCTTGGGAAAACTATTTCAACTCACATCTTCGAAGACAGAGTCAGGGACAGCATTCCCAAAGAAATCTTAGAGGAGCAGCGTGATTGCGTGTCTTAGCAGCCCCCTTCTAATACATGGAAATTCTTACATTTTATGAAGTAGAAATAATGAAAGAAAAGCACAGCAATAGCACTAAGCGTGAGCATCATCAAGAGGCATAACTCATAGTTTGAGATCAAGGTCACTCATGTTGCTAGTTGGCCTCTTTTCCTCTCACTTCTGTGTACAACACAGCAAACCTCTGTCCTAAAACTCCACAGATGTGTCAGCATCTTGCAGTTTGTCTCTGCATCCTACTATTCAATATGCAACTGGTAACACTCATCAGACACTACAACAGTGAAACGCAAGATAAAAGCTGTTGCTCATGATGCACTGGGCAGCACAGTACACCAGAGGATGGTGTAAACTGTTCTTCCTTGCTTGAAAAGTCAGCTGCAGGCTTTTGCCTAGAGAAGGACACCAGATTAAGCTGACTATGGTATGACACACTGAGGAGATGCTCTTCATGCCCTATGGCACCAGCAATCTAGTGTCTTCTTTTTCACAGGTCCTCTCCAGCAGGTAAGTGCAAAGTGGAAATGGCTCAAGGGTCAGGTCTCAAATTCCACGTGAACAAGATGTACCATATGTTCTCCTTTTATTCAAACCTAAGTCTAATGGCACAGCTGTGGGTATTTGAAAATACAATGTTCATTCATATGACCTGAACTTCCAGTGTGAAACTGGAGTCCGTTGTGACACAAGACCATCAGTGTATGAGGTATGTAGAAGCAATGAGGCTATCAAAGGGTTTTTTCTTCCTCTCAACCTTGACTAGGAGCTAGAAGGGAAAGATTAACCTCCAGATAGAGTCCATATAGTCTGAGGTGGAATAGGTCAGTAGCTTCCATCTCTAGCATTTCCACCCTCTTAGAAACCAAGCGACACGCTCCCACCCCAGCCAGACCTGAAACAAATAACCATAGTGCTAAGACAGGGCAGCTCATCTGAATCCATACCAAGTGCTAAAGCCAAGAGTTTCCATTAATAGCCACTATGTAAGTGGCACAGTACATTGACTTCATCTATAGGAACATTTTCTTCCTTTCCTTCAACAGTCAGAATTTCCCAGCAGTAAAATGCTGGAGCCAAGGATAGTCTGAATATAAGCAGCAACTAGTCTTTTATACCTCCTTCAGTGGCTGAACTTGGACTGATACACTGATTGCAGGTCTTCCAGAGCTTTTGTTTTCTGCCTTTTAATCAAGTAACATTTTTTTGCTGGCTCTGAAGATCCTAGAAATATGCCTTTCTTTTTTTCCTAAAAAACTTTTTTTTTTAAAAAAATAATGGAAATAAAAATATTTCCTTCTCTCAGTTCAAAATGTTTTGGTTT
This sequence comes from Fregata magnificens, assembly GCA_013389945.1. NCBI lineage: Eukaryota > Metazoa > Chordata > Aves > Suliformes > Fregatidae > Fregata > Fregata magnificens. The sequence continues at coordinate 122,416 of WAAD01032509.1, read as the reverse complement.
CTGTTTAATTGGGTATTGCTGTGTCCTGGGAGAGTGAGAAAGCACAACAGGGAAGAGCTCATTTACCTTTTCTGTACTGCTCATTATTTTGTACACTTCCAGTACAATTCCCTCACTTGTTCCCTCTCAAAAGTCACTGTTTTTACAACTGGCAAGCTGAACTGAAGACATTGCCTTAGGTGAGAAGGATGCAGAGATTTGGTCGCAGCATGATTACAGACACAAACCCATTTTCAGCAACTGAAATATTTTGTTTGCTGTCAACCAAGCAGTTGATGTGTACTGAGCAGGCTCTTGCATTTTGCTGCAGGATGCTTAATTTCTTTCATCCCCTGAGACAGGACCCAGGCACATGGCAGCAGCCAAACCCTGAACAATCAGACATCTGTGACTTTGATTCAGATTTATAAAGATATTTATATGCCCATAGAAGAAAGATTGGAGGGGTTTTTCTGCATTTTTCTTCCCCATCCCCTGAAGTCTAACATTCTTGTGGTTGTTAAGAAAAGTTCAGGACACAAGGTCTTCTTCAAATTCTCCTGGGCATGCCGCTGCACTACCTGGAACCCTTTAAAATGTGGTCTTCTAGTCTATATTATTGATTGTTTAATTAATTACTCTAAAAGGTTTTTTTGCTTGCAAAAGGGGTGGATGGGGTTCAACACCACTTTGGATTGTCTGTGCATGCTAGATAAATGGAGATGATAAAATATGCTGGCAAATACCACTCCAAAAAGAAAGAAATCGTTGATCTTAATTGCTAACAGAGATGTTATCTCATGCGGCACAGAAAACACATGAGATTGCTTGGGTATATTTATATCTATTGTTAAAGCTTTTTTTCTCCTTTCTGTGCCATAAGAACTCCTGTCTTCACCACCAGATAATGAAGTCTTTACAAGCAAATTTTTTTGTTGTTTTAATGTAGACCAGGGACTAAATATAGGGTGTCTAGAACACTGACTGCGTCCCAACACACAGGATATGTTGGCTCTTCACTCATTTGTAAGTGAGTCTCATACAAGAACAGATGAAGGCTATGACGACAAGCTAATCTCACTCTCATTACAATACAGAACAGTGACTTCTACCAAGTACTTTCTGCATTAAGGCAATGGTTTCTTCCTGTAACAGGGCAGAAGGTAGTTGGTCTCTGCTTTATCACTGCACGTCATGGCAAATTTGCTGCAACCAGTTTTTTATTCTAATGGTTAACTATTCTCTTATACTATACTATAACTGTTTGTGTAGACATTTTCTTTCACCAAGGCTGCTGGAAGGAAATATAAAACTTCCCATTCTCTGTCACTGTGCAGCTGGGATCAGCTTCTGGCCACAGCATTATCAGGAAAAAAAAAAAAAAAGAAAAACGAGGGATTCTTCCTAGCAGCAAGATGTTTCTCAAATATTAGCTCTGGAAACTTTTATAGAATTCTTCCATGAGCAGCAGTGTGTAGAAATCACATCATAGGGACAAAGTGAGGTCCTGTACCTGACTTCACTTGTGACTTACCTGGATGGCAACAACAGTACAAGTTGCCCAACGCTCCAACCCCAAATGAGAAATCACGTTTGTGCCTCACAGCAACACCTGCCAGTTAAAATCGGCACCAAGACCCACTTCCCCTCTTTTGCTAGGAAGCACTAGATCAATAATTTTGTGAGTGAAATGCTGATCTCCTCAAGTCAGGAGAAGTTATGCTGTTCACTTTGGTATCCTAAGATCTTGCTCTTCAGCTCCACAAAGTTAAGGTGGGAGGAGTCTCAACAGCTAACTCCAGTCCACCATGCATTGACTCTGCTCTTATGCCTCCCCTAAGCACTTTCCTTTTGCTTATTCTGTACTGCAGTCTTCTGGGAACAGCATGGTTGGGTATTTGATGAAGGTTCATACTTCACTCTGCACGTACTTTTGTCAAAAAAGCTTTTATTGCAATGCAAAATATCTTCTGTATATGACATCTACCCACCCCCTCCTCCACCTCAGAATGGATCAT